>OLKM01005988.1:0-15377 GCA_900291075.1 Melanogrammus aeglefinus | reverse complement strand
CTGAACTAGCCAAAACATGAATTCGAATAAGTTTTTTCAAGGTATTTGCCACACTCTTAAGGTAAAATCCAACCAAAATTCTCCCTGGGGGTTGCACCTTCATCTATGTCTTTGCTTGTTCAACAGAATGCTAAACCAATATTGTCCATCTGCCAGTAAGCCCGCCCTATGCAAATGGTTTGGGCCGATACTGCACAAACTACCAAAATGGCGGGTACACACATGGGTTTCAACATCCAATTATTAAAATTCTCTCAAATCTGAGCCACGCCATACTTGGTGTGGGGCTATGCGTTTGTCGGGGGGTAATTTGGTTAACCCGACAAAATCTCAACTCCAAGTTTTTTTTTGAAAAGTTTGGCAGCTCTGAAACAACCCTTCCGAGGTTTGTCTGTTGCCTTGTGTCCAGGGGCGGACTGGCCATCTGGACGTTCTGGAGAATACCAGACGCGGCCGGGTGCTTGCAGGACGCCGCCGGGCCCGGCCGCTGTGGAGGCGTTCAGTAAGGTGCATTTTCCATCCGCTGTTTTTAGATTGCAGTCTAGATGTATCGCATCGGGAAAATGCATGCATGGAAACACCGTCGATTCGCATTAAAAATCCCCTGATTCGCACAAAAATGAAAATCTATATGGCGGCTGTATGGCCCGAGTTTTGGTTGATTCGAAATGGGATGGAAACAGCTGTATGCGGTATCAAGTGTGACGCAGCGCACTTTCAACCCCGAACTGCTTCGACGGAACGACGCGAATGTTCTACAGGCTGTTGTGCCATCAACACCGCGGAATCTTTGCGTGACTTAGCAAACTCGCCGCGAATTTGTAGTTTTCACAAAGTTCCGTTTTTTTATGGAAAACACACATGATTCGTAAATTTCTTTTTTAATTGCGCATTGCCAGTAATGCGAATTCGCTCTGTGGATGGAAACATGCTAGTGTTTTTTTTTTTTTTTTTTTTCTTCTTTCTATAATTGCTACTCGTTGTTCCATGTCCAGACCGATAGATGGCAACACTGCGCCTGCAGGCCCATAGAAGCGCAAGCTCACTCGTCACTCAGTCGTGTGCAATGCAAGATAGGAGAGACAGGCTGCATGCCGAATACTCGTAGCTTGCAATACTATACTAGTTCATGCATTTTGTAGTATGCGAAGAAATCTAGCGGCGTTCCGAATACTCTAGTATTGCATTTCTGTAGTACGGAAGTCGTTTCCGATGCCATACTTACCTGGCCCAAAGTGAACCACGGACCACACTACGCTATCTCACAATGCTTATTCTGATTTTCCTCTGCAACCGAGTTCTGGTAACATAAGAAGAAGAGATGGCTTGACCCGGGACACCCTGACCAAAATATCATTATAATACTATCCATTATATATATAAGATATATATAGATACCATTTCAAGAGCCATTGCGTGGAAAAGAGACATTTTTTTTATCAAGTAGCACGATAATGACGACGGAAAACAGGTAATTTTGCCGCTCATCTGGGGGGAGCTACGATCATCTCCAAAATCCGGTGGAGTTTCGGCGGCGTTTCTACCATGTTGTAGACGCGTACCTACACAGTCAGTGTAGTATGGTGCAAGTAGTAGAACCATCCGACAGAAAATAAGTACGTACTAGGTATTCGGATGCATGCCTAGGGCTGTTTCCCAGTGTGAGAGGCTGTGCAGCCTATGGCTAGGACGCGTCTTGCTAGTCCGCGTCCTATGGAAGGAGTGCTAGCTGCGAGTGCTTCTCTTGTTCGACTTTGGAACTGACTTGCTAGTGTGGATGCGCCCTTCGCTTCCGCTTTTTTATACTGGCGATTCGCTTGTAAACACAATTGTGCTTCTGAATACAACCATGGAAGCAATGAAGATATATACTATAATGATAGCACAGCAACGTACGGTATCGATTAAGTGCAAAACGTTTGAAAAGTGGCAGCAACGTTCTTGATTATTTTCATTAACTACGATGAGATCTATAAAAAAGCAGATACGCGCACAAAATATTTCTGACACTATATAACTTCACATTGCTCGTTACATTTGAATGTGTACTCTCTGCCCATTTCAAGATCCGCGCAGTAACGCCACAGGAATTTGTGGTAGTTTGCGGCTGATCAGATGCATCGATGCAGTCCTTGAAAAATTCGGAATCTCAAAAAGGAGCAAAAAATGGGTCAAGGCATCGATGCATGCCTAGATGATGGCCCAACTACCACAATCTGTGCGTTCACTGCGCGGGATCTTGAATGGGTAGAGCAGTACACGTTCAATATGTAAGTGAATTATAATTGTTTTCAGAAATATTTTGTGCCGTATTGCTTTTTTATAGAATTCCACTCCGTGTTAATGCAAATAATTAAGCTAAAGACTTGGTGCACTTTTAAACGTTTTTTGCAACTTAATGATCCGTAACGTTGCTGTGTGTATAATACCGGTATGTAGTATGTATATATATTAGGCCTATATATATCTATATAATTATATATATATATATTATATTATATATATATAGTATAATAATACTATATATATACATATAATGATACTATAATTACAATACATACCGTATATACAGCACGCAAGTGACGGTCATCATTAAGTTGCCAAAGACGTTTGAAAAGTTGGCACAAGTCTTTTAAACTTCATTATTCATTATATACTATATATATATATATATTATATACTAACTATAACTATATTAATCATTGCTTCATGTTGTATTCAGAAGTGCACATTGTTTAAAAGCGGAAACGCAGTATTAAAAAGCGGAAGCAGAAGCGCATCCCACACCTAGCAAGTTCGTTCCAAAAGTCCGAACAAGGAAGCACGCGACGGACACTTCTCCATAGGACGCGACTACGCAAGGACGCATGCTAGCAAGGCTGCAGCCTCGACATTGGGAAACAGCCTAGAGATTGGATACTCTGTTGCTAATCTACTAAAAAAGGAAAGAAAAAGGACGGCGAGAACGTGAGGGGAATAAAAAATAGCAGTTAGAGAGCAAAGCATCAAATTTTCTCAGTGAGTATTCAGTTTAACTTTATAATCAGCCCTTTACATTGTGATTTCATCATAACTCATACCCATTTGTGTTGTGTGTTCAGGCAGGTCCCTCACCTGCATTGGTATTGGTTCAGCAGAAGAGCACATTCTAAGGAGTGTTGTTTATTTCTCAGCAGCTACCTCACCTGCATTGTAATTTTTTCAGCAGAGAGACATTAACGGAGTGTTTGTGCGTATTTTTCATGAGTATTCTAACACTATGCTCTTAACACAGCTTTTAGTCAACAGTGATCAATGCTATATTTTAGAAGGTAAATATCATGGGTTAGATTTTAGTATTTTTTGAGTTTTCGCTGCTATTCCGTTGTGGGCTGGGCCGAGTTCAAAAGTTCAGGGCTGTGTTTTTTAGTCCAGTCCGCACTGACTTGTGTCGATAGTCACTGTGTTCGATGCGTGCATCTGTAAGCGCAGGACTCCGAGTCGCTCTGGCAGCCGAGTTCAAGTCTGGTCAACCTACAGCGTCACGTCTCCCTGCGACTGGCGTGGACAAAGACGACATCTCCCATCGGCATAACCTGAAACTTGCCACATACCCGACTTATAATTTTTCACCTCTTTCGCATGCTTTTACCTCCCTTGAAAAACACTTTACATTATCAAATGTCTTCCGAAGAAATTTATCATTGTTAAATCCACAGCACAACATATGTGGTAATCCGGTGCCATATAAAGACTTGGAACCAATAAAAAATTAATAAAAAACTTAATTATGTCTCGCCATTAAAACCATTGGCCATATTTATAAGAATGAACATCCGGATTCGCAAAATGCGCCCACTCATTCCTATGGAAACTGCTCAATCTGTGCACAGGCAATACATATGGAAGCATATATGGCTAGCAAAAATTCAATGGCAATTGCAATGAAAATTGCACCTTCATAAATTGACGATTCATAATCTGCAAATCTAATATGTAATATTTAAAATACAGTTATTTCAAGTGGGATTTAATATGCAAACTGACACATGAATATCCTCAATAAAATTTTTGCCAAAAGTTATAGACAATAAAAATAGAATAACATTTTGTAAAAATTTTGAGTTTCCTTATTCAATTGAAAACCATAGCGTCCCGTGAATTGCAATGCACTTCGCCACGCCTACTGTGTTGCAAAATTCAAATGACATTTCAATCCGAAAAACCCTTTGCAAATAAAGATTTGCAAAGCTTTGCATAATCTTTTTGCAAAACGTTTTGCAAAAATTTTTGCACGTGTTTTTGCGATTGAAATGTCTTTGAATCAGTCAATCGCGTGTTGGGCGGGAAGCTACGTCACTTCCTCGTTAGACCAGCTGATCATCACAACCTAGCACTTGGTCCCTTTATTTCCATGCCATAGCTTTGTGCCAGGTTTGACTGGGTTTGAATTCGTAATAACATGAAAATGGCGGAAAAGACGCGGAGCTGCTGTGGCCCATAGAGGAGCAGCAGGATGCAGAGTCGAAATGAGCACCAACATGCTGCACCGATCGCACGCGGAGGGTGTGCGTGCACAACCGTTGTTTCAGTTCAACTAGTGACAGTGTTAACTGGTGACCGTGGCTACGGCAGCTGTTTGAATATGTCCATGGTTGGAAATCGGAAGGTTCGTTCTCAGATCGACTCCTCCAGACCCCCTATTTGCTGACTTCCAGCAGAGAGTTGCGTTTCACTCACTGTGTGAGTGTGAGGAGGGACCGAACTGAAAGACGTCACGACTCACGGCGCCGAGCCAAAATAATCTGTTAGGGACTGATCTAGGACACTCTCGTTGAATTTAGCCATTGAGCAGACAGAATCAAATCGGCTTTTTCTTGGGGAAAAAAACAAAATGGGCCCTTCAGTGAGCAAGTCCTGATCTAATTATTCGACCATTATTGCCATCTGTGATGGACGTATTTAAAGGATACATTGTACATATTTATAATTCTAAGAATTCGTGCCAGCTAGCCTTTTACCCCACCATTTTTCACAAACTACCAGATTCCGTTGTGAAGACTCAACCACGGCATTTCTTTCAATGGGTGAGAGTTTGTTATTTTGGCCCGTATGGTGATATATATTTTGTGTAATGACTTTTTTCTTGTAATATAATTTGCAATCTCTGTTTGATTATTTATATAAATATAGGCAACAAAGTAACATGGACATTACATTTTCACAAACTTAATAGGCCTACCCTGAGTATTAACTGCTCTTAAAGTGACAGGCACTATAGAAAGTCAAAGACTTTTATCCAATTGCTATAAATATAAGTAGTAGTAGTTGAAAATACTGTGTACTCTGTAAGGATCACACAATACAAATTGCTCTCTTGAAACAAAAATTTGTCAATAACCTAACATTATTCAATTAAAAGCCCCTGGAACATCGGCAAACAAAAAGTCCAGCAAATCAAACAGGGCAATACAGTGCAGCAGCTCTGAACGTAAGGACTTTAATATAGCAACAGCAACGTGTATCTTCAACAGGGCAATTGGGTCTGGTGCTATCCATCCAAATCATGTGTTCCACGTCCACATCTCTTACCCTCTCTATTAGGCCTTTTCACACTACCAAAAGAACCAGGGCCAGTTCCAGCCTTATCCCAGTTATGAACCAGTTGATTTTAACATCGGCCAGAGCCAGCCATGGAGCCTGCGAAGAGCAAACGTCATGACTGTAACATTCACTGCCAGCAATGTCTGCCATACGTCTGCATACTATGCTAAGAACTTACTCTGTTTATCGTATATTCGCCTTTTCGAGTTTTTTTGAGAAACTATCATTTTGGATTTTGTGGAATGTTACCTTGTTTTTAACTTTGTCTGGAACTCCTGAGTTTTTGGAGCCGTGTAATTAAAACTTTTCATTGGAGACTACCTCTGCATCTGAGTCCGGTTTAAGCCCTGTCCAGCGTAACAGGAAAAACCTCAGCTAGTATGGACTCAGCAAGAGGCTACGCCCTACGGTAAACTTTCCTTTAAAGGAGGTTGAAAGGATATAGATGGCTGCTTTAACCAGTTTTGGATCTACTTGTGAAACCACATGGGCAACGCCTTAACCAACCAGGCGAGAGGCTCTAACCCAGTCATGCTCACAGTTGCTGCAGCAATATGGCAGGTCCAATTCAACAGTTTGGTCACGCAGACTTTCAGAGTTCCAGCCTTGGACCCAGATCCTCAGCCAGCATCGGATACGACACCTTAAACTCCTGGTCCAGAGCCGCGCCTTCCCACTCCACAGAGATATGATGGCAAGCCTGGTGAGTGTCGTGGGTTTCTTACCCAGTGTCAGCTCACGTTTGAACTCCAGCCATCCCCTTTTCGAACTCAAAGAGCAAGGATAGCATATGTGATTACCCTGTTGACAGACAAAGCTAGAGCTTGGGCGAATGCTCAGACTTTAAAAAAAATTTCAGAGGACATGTTGAGGGTTTTGATTCAGTCAGTCTCGATGTGATGAGTCCGCAAGAAAACTCATGTCTATTCCGCCAGGGCAAGGTAGGGTGGCAGACTACGCTATAAGCCTTCCGAACCCTGGCTGGGCTGTGAGTGGAATGGAAATGAATTCTGCCCTTGTCGTGTTCGTCCATCATGGCTTGTCAGACACAGTCAAGGATGGACTGGCTGCTGCAGGCTCTCCCAGTGGTCTTGAACCTCTCATCTCCCACGCCATGCGTCTCGATAATCGTCTCAGAGAGCGGCGTCGAGACCAAGGCTCCCACCAGAACTATCCTGACCTACCTGGCCAGTCCTGGAGTCCGATGCCAACTCCTCTTGAGAATCCAGAACCCATGCAGATCGGACGTACCCGCATTACAGCAGCAGAGCGGGAACGCAGAAGAAAAGAGAATTGCTGTATCTATTGTGGAAAGCCAGGACCACTTCGAGCCACTTGCCCTGGGCTTCTGGGAAAAGACCAGGCCCGTCCAGCCGAGGGAGGGTTTTGACGGGTGCAACTCTTTCTCCCGAGTTAGTGTTACTGGTCAGGGGGTCTACCTACCCATTTCCATCTCCTGGGGGAAGTGTTCTCACTCCTGCCGGGCCCTGGTAGAATCTGGGGCTGCTGGGAACTTCATAGACATCAACCTAGCCCATAGACTTAAGGTTCCCTTAGACACCCTTGATTCCCCGTTGTCTGCAACAGCTCTTGATGGCCGGGCATTGGGTGATGGCAAGGTAACCCAAGCTACAGGTCGTCTACTGCTCAATTCTGACCTCCATCAAAGGAAATCACCTTGTATCTTGTTCACTCACCTGAGTTCCCTGTGATTTTAGGATACCCTTGGCTTAATCTTCACAATCCACATGTTGATTGGGTATCTGGCCATATAGTAGAATGGGGTCCCACCTGTCATGCCACTTGCCTTTTTTCCAGACCTGTGTCCATGCCTGCCGAGCCTCTGGATCCTGCTGAGTTGTCCCGGGTTCCCACAGAGTACCTGGATTTGAAAGAGGTTTTCAGTAAGAGCCGGGCCGCTGCACTCCCAACCAGTGGCGATTTTGGTTTGGAAACTCTGGTGGGGCCCATGCAGGAAAATATTATAACGCAATCCAGAAATACCACATATTACTTACCATCACCAACAAAAACAAAGTAGCAAGTGACAGAGGGGACCAAAAATTGTAGCTGAATAATTGCCATCACTCAAAATGCGAATCTGACGACATATATTAGGCTATTATAGCAATAGCACCACCAAATGGCAGCATTCAAGATCTCACAATATCAAAAATTAAGAAACAACGTGGCAACAATAAAAACACAACGGCGCACACCCTTTACACAGCAATCAATATACAAAGCCACCCGTATCTCACTGTTTTATTACTCTCACAACGTTCAGCTGTTTCATATTGAGTGAAACGTCTGTTATTTACTGTAACTAACTGAATAAGTAGCTGCTCAATATTGACTCCGTGGCAGTAAATCACGCCACAATCAGCCAATGGAGAGCGTTGGGGCCCTAAACTTCTGGCCCCACAGCCGACTACTGCATTGACTACCATGGCCTGAATAAGATAACTATATGCAACCGTTACCCACTCCCGTTAATGTCCACAGCCTTTGACCTCCTGCAGGTTGCTACAATTTTTACTAAGTTGGACTTGCGCAATGCCTACCACCTTGTTCGCATACAGCAAGGTGATGAATGGAAAACTGCGTGTGGTAGCGCCCCTTTTCGCTCTAACCAAAAAAGATGGGGGCCCATTTCGATGGGATCTCCAGGCAGAGAAGGCCCTCGAGGAACTTAAGCAGCGGTTCTCTTCTGCACCCATACTGGTCCTCCCTGACCCATCACAGCCTTTTATTGTTGAGGTTGATGCTTCCAACATTGGGGTTGGGGCTATTCTTTCTCAGCGCTCCTCTGGAAGATTGCATCCCTGTGCCTTTTTCTCACATCGTTTAAGTCCTACAGAGTCCAGGTACGATGTAGGGGATCGGGAGCTTCTGGCTGTGAAGATGGCTCTTGAAGAGTGGAGACACTGGCTGGAGGGGGCTACACGTCCTTTTCTGGTATGGACAGATCACAGAAATGTGGAGGCTAAACGTCTGAATCCTCGTCAAGCTCGCTGGGCCATGTTTTTCAGCCGTGTTGAATTCACCCTCTCGTACCGACTGGGCTCCAAGAACGGAAAGCCTGATGCCCTGTCAAGGCAGTTCTCTACCGACAATCAAGAGGATGAACTGAGGCCGGTCATTCCAAGGTCCAGAATTGTGGTGCCTGTTCGGTGGGGCATCGAATCCACCGTTAGACAGGCACAACGACAGGAGCCAGACCCCGGGACTGGTCCAGCAAGACACCTGTTTGTTCCCCGACGAGTGCGGGCCCAGGTCCTCGAGTGGGGATATGGAGAAGGAGACTAGGGCTTTTGTGATGGCCTGTTCAGTATGCACCCGCAGCAAGAATCCTCGCCAGCACCCCCAAGGATTGCTGCACCCTCTCCCCATCCCAATGCGCCCCTCGTCACACCTGTCTGCAGACTTCATCACCGGTCTGCCTGAGTCTGAAGGTAACACTGTTATTCTTGTGGTGGTCGACAGGTTTCCAAGGCCTGTCGATTCATTCCGTTAAGCGAACTACCTTCTGCTTTAGAGACTGCCAAGCTAATGTTTGATCACGTGTTCTGAGTGTTTGGGCTTCCTCAGGACATCGTGACAGACCGTGGACCCCAGTTTTCCTCTCGGGTTTGGCTGGCGTTCTTCAAACTACTCGGGGCCACAGCCAGCCTCTCATCTGGCTATCATCCCCAATCCAACGGGCAGACGGAGTGAGCCAATCAGGAACTCGAGGCTACCCTGAGAAGCCTGGCCATGGACAACCCATCCACATGAAGTTCCCGGCTGCCGTTGGGGAGTATGCCCATAAAACCCTCCAGTCCTCTGCAACCAAGATGTCTCCGTTCCAGTGCCAGTTTGGCTTCCAGCCGCCTCTGTTCCCTGAACAAGAGGAGAAGGTGGGTGTGCCATCAGTGAACCACTTCATGAGACGCTGCAGGAGGACGTGGAGGAAGACCCGTCAGGCGCTTCTGCGAACATCCAAGGCAACCCAGGTCCAGGCCAACCGGCGATGGAGGCCAGCCCCGCGCTTCCTTCCAGGCCAAAGGAGTTTGGCTGTCCTCCAGTGATCTCCCTCTCCAGGTGGAGTCCCGCAAGCTTGCGCCTCGATATGTGGGCCCATTTTAAGGTTTTCCACAGGGTCAACCTACAGTCCTTACAAGTTACCTACCTCGCTCCCTTAAGAATAAACCCCACTTTCCATGTTTCCCTTTTGCGGCCGTTGCTTTCATCCCCTCATACCCCTGCTCCCAAAGACCCCCCTCTCCCTCGAGTCATCAACAGTGAACAAGTTTTTACAATGCACCGGTTGCTGGACTCTCGCCTGGTGCGAGGTGGAGTTCAGTACCTGGTGGACTGGGAGGGCTATGGTCCGGAGGAACGGTCTTGGGTCAAGGCGAGGGACATTCTTGACAAGAACTTTATTCAGGAGTACCAACGTCAACATCCTGACCATCCAGGGAACGTCAGGAGACGTCCCTAGAGAAGGGGGTACTGTTATGACTTTGGGATTTTTTTGCTGCCTCTAGTGGCTACTATGACCTTGTGTTTTCATGCTTCTGTTTGGGTTCAGCCATCTTGGGTTTGCCACCTGAGGTTAATCTGTTGATTACCATGTGTCCGATTAAGTGGGTACTTAAACCTTGTTTTTAGTTCCTGCTGTGCTGAGTTTTTCTCCAAACGCCCATAGTAAGCTTATGCTAAGAACTTTACTCTGTTTATCGTATATTCGCCTTTTTGAGTTTTTTGAGAACTATCATTTTGGATTTTGGAATGTACCTTGTTTTACCTTTTGTCTGGACTCCTGAGTTTTGGATGCAATTACTTTTTGGAACTCCTCTGCATCTGAGTCCGGTTTAAGCCCTGTTCCAGTGTAACAGGACGCACACTTTCACGTCACAGTGATCCCCAAACACAGGAAATTCCTGTGTTTCTCATTCCAGGGGTCACACTACCAGTACAACCGTCTCCCGTTCGGCTATTCTCTAGCCCCACAAACGTTTTCCCAGTGCGTGGAGACGGCTCTCCAGCCGCTGCACGCAACAGGAATGAGAGTACTGTCCTACTTGGACGATCTGCTTTTGCTGGCTCTCTCCAAGGAGGAAGCAGCTATTCAGACAAAAAATCTGGTAATTCACCTGTCAAATTTAGGCTTTGCCATAAATTGGAAGAAAAGCTCCCCCCCCTCCCCTCACAAAGTTTGATGTATTTGGGGGTAGCGCTGAATTCAGCTGTAATGAGCGCACGGCTCTCACAGCAGAGGATGGAGACGCTCTGTGGTCTCTCCTCCGCACTAGCGGCGCCAGGATTTTGATTGTGGGTGGGCCTCAAGAAAACTGGATGGGCCAATTAAAATAAGCCAAAAAAAACAACTGGGTTTCCCTTCATCTCCGTTTCAGCCGTTTTCTGGCGGCACTGAGGGACAGCGACTCAGTAGCCTACCTGTGTGGCTCTTGTGTCGCTGTCCTCAGCTCAGAGCTGAAGTGGACAAAGACATACACCTTGGCAGTAAGCCTAATTTCATTTATCTCTTTTGAACGTTCAATACACAAAAAGACTGAAACTAAATTATATCTTTGGAGGGTCTTGTTTGTCTCTCCATTTATTCACCCAGCACAGTGGGCAGGGGACTGTCCAAAATATTTAAGAGTTTCTTATGAATTCAGAATTATAGAAGAACTGTATGGACATGAAATAACAGCAGCATTGAATCTGACACAGCAGCTAAACACAAACAGCAGGAAAACGATTAAAAATTATTTCTCCTGTAGTTTATTTCTTAAGAATAATTAAATGAATAACATATCTAACCATATAAACAACAGCATAACTGTTAAGATATGTTTATTATTGTATGTCCTCAGTTGTATGTAATATAATGCAGTGAAATGCTATGCTGTACTTTAATATTGTAGGTACACGTTTGTGCCACATGTTGGCGCATGGTGCAGGGCGCTCGGCGTCGTCTCTGTCCATGTAACTGACCGTGAGAATGATGTGTCAGTATTGGAATAAATATGGCTAAAAGTGGAGTTCATCTCTCAGTTCTCTTCTTCCGAGTGCAACGTTAGCTGCAACAGTTACTGCACCACAAATCAACAGGTTATGGGCCCAAGAGTCGTTCGGAAGGTTTGAAGCTAGAAAGTCGCAATGGACCGCGTGCTAACTGCTAGCAAAGAAGAAGAAGCTAGAATGATGGAACCAAGGCGGAGCAGCAAATATCCTCAACCGACATTCGACGGAGATAAAAAGAAGTATGAGATATGGGAAACCAAAATGTTGGGATATTTCCATTTGAAATTGCTAAAGGACACGGTGTTGAAAGAACCGACAACAGAAGGTGAGATAGCAGTAGATGCAGTGCTAAATGCTGACGCATATGCAGAGCTAATTTTGCTGTTGGATGATGAAAGCCTCTCGTTTGTTATAGGGCTGGGCGATATACTGGTTTTAAAATTATACCGGTATATTTTTTTAAAAAGCGATATGTAGTTGAGACAATATCGCCATACCGGTATATATTATTTTGATGCCTTGCGATAGCTATTTTATAAAGCCGACCGCTGCTCTCTGAGTCTACAAACCATGTTCAGCTGCTCAATCCCGCCCCTTACATGTACAGTATGTCGCGTTCTCCCGACCACGGACGTTACGCATCACAACATACTTTGAAAAAACATGGCGGACACGGTGGTAGAGAGAACCCGTGAAGGGACATGGGGTAAAAAGAATGTTTTTAACGTTTCTCGTGAGCACGAGAAAGTATCTGGTGCGCACGGGAAAGTATCTCGTTCGCACGAGAAAGTATCTGGCGCGCATATCACTGGCCAACCCGGTCTCACGAAAATATGTGACACTGTCAAAAAGCACAATTTTCAAACTGTCATGGCAACGTCCGCTCGGACACTGGACTTGCGAGGCATCGACGGGGACTTTCATTCACATAGCCAAGAACAAGACAATAGATGGCTAGGTACAATAACCATCAAGACAAACCATTCTAAAAAGAGACAGATGAAGCAGCAGCTACCCTTGTTTCCTTCGCGGTTTGCCTACAGAGCAGCGCACCTGCATTTAATATATCTGTAAATTGTTACAATTTCTCAGAATCGAAGGCGAAAATAGAAACCGGTGGCCAAAAGCTGTCATATTGTTAGTTATCACAGACTATTTAAAGTAGAAACGGGTGGCCAAAAGCTGTCATATTGTTAATTATCACAGACAATTTTAAGTAGAAACGGGTGGCCAAAAGCTGTCATATTGTTAGTTATCACAGACAATGCCTCACAAGTCCAGTGTCCGAGCGGACGTTGCCATGACAGTTTGAAAAATAATTAAATAAATGGTTGATAGTGAATACTTGTGGCGTGGAGTTAAAACTACACACTTTACCCGTTTTGTTCAAAATATCTTTATAATATCGTATATCGCCATTCCAACAAAAAATATGGAGGTATGAGTTTTGGTCCACATCGCCCAGCCTTAGTTAGTTACGAGGGATGCGCCCAACGATGGAAGAAAAGCTCTGAAAATATGAAGAGAATATTATGCAGGGAGGGGAAAGCCCCGTATAATTAACTTGTACACCACGTTGACATCGCTTCAGAAGGTAAACCATGAAAGTGTAATGGACTATATTATCAGAGCAGAAACCACCATCACAGCGCTGTGGAACGCGGGAGAAACTCTAGGAGACGGACTGCTAGTGGCTATGGTCTTAAAAGGACTGCCTGAGAGATTTAAGCCATTTGCAATACATGTGGCACATACAGACAATAACTTAATGTTTGCCGAATTCAAGACTAAATTACGCAGTTTTGAAGAAACAGAAGATAAATGCAGCTGAGTCGAGCGACAGTGCGATGAAGACTCAAGGGAAAATGGGAAGGTGGCCCGCCAAAATGATCACCCATGGATGGAACAAAGACGATACAGAAATGGTGTGTTTCAAGTGCGGCGCCAAAGGCTATAGAGCGAAAGCATGTCGACAAAAGACATGGTGTAGTCTCTGCAGAAGTGACACACACAAAGATGCCACGTGTAGGCGTAGAGATAAGGACAGACAGGACGGTCTGTCTCAGAAGATGCCGACGAGGACTACGCATTCCCAGTGAGAGACGGAGGGACCTGTACCCAGCGGCAGCTGGCGCGCAACATCCAGGAGAATAGTCTGATGGTGGACACGGGGGCTACCTCTCATGTCATCACTGACATAACCTTGTTCAGGAGTTTCGACGGCGCGTTCAAGGCGATGTTGAGAGAAGCTTTGTATGTACCGTCGTATTCCCATTGCAAATTCTCAGTGAAGGCGGCGACTGCGAGTGGAGCTACCGTTGTCTTTAAAGAAGGTAAAGACGCCCTGATAGCCAAAGACGGTACCAGTTTAATATTCATGTTTATGGTAAGTTGTATATTTGCATACTAAAACTGAATCTGATAAGTGTAATGCATGTCACGACATACAGACATGGCATGAGATATAGGGCCATTGTAACTATGACGATGTTCTTAAGTTGAATGCAGAATGCTGTTGTGGGTATGCAGATCAAGGGCAAAATGGGTAGGCCCGAACAAGAGTGTGAGGGGTGTATTCAGGGAAAGTTTGCCCAAACCAGAAATAGGGATCCTGATATCAGAGAAAAGGCTCCCTTACATATGGTACACAGTACAGATCTTGCAGGTCCTTTAACACCTGAGTCAAAAGAAGGTTACAAGTATGTGCAATTATTTACTGACGATTACACAAGAGCAGTGTTTGTTTATTTTCTAAAGAAGAAAAGTGGCACAGTACAGGCTACGGAAAAGTTCCTAGCAGATGTATCCCCTTACGGTAAGGTCAGGTGCATTAGATCCGACAACGGAACAGAGTTTACGTGCAGTGATTTCCAAGCTCTGTTGAGGAAAAGCCAGAAAAAACATGAAACGTCTGCTCAGTATTTTCCACACCAAAACGGAACAGCAGAGAGGGGTTGGCATACTCTTTTTGAGATGGGTAGGTGCATGATAGTAGAAAGTAAGCTACCAAAGCAGCTATGGCCCTACGCAGTACAAACAGCAGCAATGGTACGGAACAGATGCTTTAGCAGGCGTACTGGGCAGACTCCTTATGAGCTGCTGACAGACACAAAGCCCAACGTATCCAAAATGCAAAAGTTTAGATCCATATGTTACGCATACAAACAGAACCAAGGAAAAATCGATCCCAGATGTGAACAGGGGCATTTTGTGGGCTACGATAAAAACAGCCCAGCGTATTGGGTGTATCACCCAGATAAAAACAAAGTACAAAAACACAGACTAGTGAAGCTTGTGAACAAGACAGCTGTGGAAAAACAGACACAGACAGGTGAGCCAGAGCCAAGTGATGACTATGAAAATGTGAAAACCAGGACTAGTGGGACCACTCAGGGAGCCAGTGGGGGTATAGAAAAGGCTCCAGAGCCAAGTGTACAGAGTAGAAGTCCACACAGTGATAGTCCAGGTACAGAAGCAGTCTAGTGACAATGATGAAATACAACAGAGGGTGACAAGTGGTGAAGTTGGGAGTAGAAGGTATCCGGAAAGAGAAAGAAGGAAGCCGAGCCATTTAGGGGACTTCATAACTGAAAACCGTGTTAGTGATGCAGTAGACTACTGCTGTAGAGCAGTGTGTAGCATTCCACCGACATTTGGGGAGGTAATGGGGTCAGCTAACTCAAATTAATGGGTTAAAGCCATGGATGAGGAAATCCAGTCCTTAAATGAGAGCAAGACTTTTACCCCGACAACACTGCCAATAGGCCCGTTGACGAGCG
>OLKM01005987.1:0-15380 GCA_900291075.1 Melanogrammus aeglefinus | reverse complement strand
ACTTTGGTGTCAAGCAAGAGGATGACCCTCATTGCAGAGTTAAAAAACAGCCAACACTTTGCAGTACAAAAACACAAAGTGTGCCAACGCACAAGCAAATCTGTAGGGGCAAATCAATATGTGCCGTCTTACCTTTTTTATGTATGGTGGCGGTGGTCTTGCAGATGCAACCGTGGGTGTAGAACCTACCACACTCGCCATGTTGTTCAACGGTTGTCGTATCTGATACTAGTCATAGTGCTCACCGTGCTTGGTGTTTTTATTAGTATGTATTCACAGGCTAAAATGACTTGGGGGGATTGTCTGATGCCATCAGTTCAGTCCAGCCAAAGGTATTGGTAGTGTAAGAAGTGGCTACTTGCAAAGTCGAAAAAGAATAACTGTACGAAAGTGGTAGCTTTGTTCCAATGAATTTGTTTTATCATTCGTGAGCGTTGCCAAAACGTCGTATGACGTCGGTTTGGGTACCGAATACGCTGGGGGTATGATAGGATACCGAGGTGCTTTGTTGCCAAGTGTGGTATCCCGACAAAGAAATTTTCCCTGGCGCGGAGCGTGCATTTCATTCAGGCGGAAGCTTGAAGGCGAGCAACAGCGTTACCTTACGTTTCACGACAACGCGAAATTTGTCGGCACCGTTACTTGCGTTGTCGCGAGTTTTGTCGCGCGCCCCAATCTAATCTGTCGTTGTGCAAGTTTTTGTCGAATTGTTGTTGCGCCACAACTTCACTCCAGTCCTCCATTTCACAACCATGTACGACATAACAAGCATTGCATGTCTTTAGCTTGAGCAGGAGAGTGAACGCTCCATCACACGAAATTCGCGTCAAAGTATGAAATATTTTGGAACTCGAGCGAATATGTGCGCCCACCATACCACGAATCCACTTGACGCGGCTCGCCAGAAGACGGCGAAAGTGTGGCGCGGTCGCCAGTTTCTCTCGGAAAATTCTTCGCCCGATTACGGTCTCTACGTCACTTTGTATTGGATCTTGTCGCCCCGTGGCGTTGTTGTGGACAACACTGGTAACGCTGCTTTCGCCCAAGTAAATTAAAACTAACGCAATTGCTTTGTTTGATTCAGATGTTCCTGATGTTTGTAATTAACTACGAGTTTTTGTAACATGGCCCATCCATACTAAACGATTTTATTTATTTTGAGTAACTCTCGTAACGTCGTACTAGTACTAGAACGGCAACGAAGGTAACATTCCTCATGTGATTTGCACATTATACAGCTGTATTCAAGTCCTGGGCTATTTATAAACGTTGCGTACGCACAAACGGGGGCTGAAAGTTTGGTACGTGACTTTTTACGCGACAGGTGTGGATCTATAAAAACCGAACTTGGCGGAGAGAGATGTGCGCAGCCTTAGCAAAACTCTGACCATGCGTACGCCTGGTTTGAGGAAAGCGAATGGGGACACAGATGGTGTGGTGGTGGAACTGACGTCAGACTGAAAGAATGTAGAGGGAGTACAACGATTAGTTTTATCATCCCCCTCATAAGTTGAATTTTCAACCCGTTCATGTGTTAAATCTATAGTAAGGCCTAATCAGAATAATTTTAGCCAACTGCGTAATGTCTCAGTTATAGCTCCAGAAACATCTCTTAGAATATCGAAAGTTAAATTAAATATTTCTCTTGGCCTTATTTAATCCGCATCTCAATACTGTCCCCAGCGTCCGGGATCCGCAGTGCGAGAGCAATGAGGACGGCGCGTACTGCCATGGAAATAAAGCATGCTGTACCACAGTGTCGAATACCTATAATATTTTTATGAGACACACTGTAACACATAATAATAATCAAATGTCAATTAATCCCAGTGTGGAAATATCAAGCCACACCTCATCATATCTTATAGTCTGTTCCTCTTGATGCTTGTTCATTGACAAATCAGGCCTTCAAAGGGGTTATATATTGAAGAACATTTTTCTCGTTGGTGATTACAACTGATTAACCAAGCTGTGACGATTCGCGGTCAGTCTTATATACCGTAACCCCTATAAATACAGCGTTAGCCCAGTGCGTAATGCTGCCACCATGCACTGCTGGCCTCTGAGCTGGAGGGATCCATGCAATGGCATGATTCGAGGGAGAGGGTCTTCGGGACCTAACGATTTATTTGGCCCATGTGAACTGAGCTATATGTATCCTCGAATATTCATAGAATTCCTCACTAGAGCTATGCTATTGGATCATATGCTGCTTACACTGGGTCCAGCATTGGAAAGGGCAACATTCGCACCCATCGCAATACGGTAGGAGTCGCCTGGTTGCGCACGCTCACTCCTCACGCCAGTTTTTGAACAGCGCCAAGCGCCGGAGGGTACGAACACTATAATGAGGTCCATGGCCGTGCGCTCGTTCAGTAGTCTGGGCGCGCCATCGGCCTCCCTGAAGTGCCGGTGGCGCATCTGGATGCGTCGGGGGGGGGGGGAGGCTTTATACCAGCCATGCCAAGTGTGCCCGCATTAAAGCGGCTTGCGGCGGCTACACAATTTGTCCCAGACGGTACGGCATCACTCTCCACTCCCCGACTCCTTCTCCCGAGTCTTGTACCCGGAGACACACAGACCCCTCGTAGGCAGGTCGGATTTCACAGGGTGCAAGAGTAAGTGCAGATGTCTTTATGAAATGAGGACACTCAAGGTATCATTTTTTTCACAGTATCTTTTAAGATTTGTTGCAATTTCGGCGCTAACATTTTGCCCATCTCTTCAGTGGCAGCTCGTTTGGACATGAGCTCTTCAGTGCAGGATTAGCTTGCTAGCAACTGCTGTTCTGTGTACCATCTGTAGCAGCGAGAACTTGCTGTCTGTAGCAACCCGAAGCACCAGCGATGAGCGCTTGTGCTGGACGGTGGGGGCCTGCCATAGGACCTGCGCGAGGGCCCTCGCGGCATCTCGTCCTCCTCCCACCGATCGCTGACTCTGAGGACGCACAAGCAAATAGCTTGCACTACACAGATGGATATTGGAAATCTATAGAAACAGAAAATTAGCTTTTTACCTTGTTCTTCTTGTGTTAGGTAGTTCATTCCGTTGGGCCTCGATCCCTTCACGCTTGCGGTGCAACTATTATGAGATCCGCCGATTTCGTGTCATTGGGGGTTAGGTTCAGGAAGTTGAGTTGTTATGGGTCCCCCTCTCAGTTAGCAGTTCACGCTCTGTGCGGTGTGTGTAACAGCTTGCTTTTGGCACACCACTGTATATGTATTCCGATCTTACTATACGACCAGTGGAATTATTATTATAACGCTGTGCTGCGTGAGGAAATAAAGAATGTACCCGTATAGATCACGCGGACCCACATTTTTTTTTACACTTCAGTTACTGTACGCTCCGTCCCACTGACGCAGCGTTCTCACTGCCGCAGCAACATGTTGCCATTCATATCTTTTTTTAATGTTGGTGACCCGATCCCGTGAGCGCCGAACCAAAATTTCTTTTCGGGCCTCCACCTCACCCCACAAGTAGTCTCCTAACCTCAACCTCCGTGAAGTTGTCTTTTTTGGGCTTTTCTCTCTGTCCGTGCCATGTTTGCCAACAGGACATGAATAACGATACCGGCATCTGAGTCTGTGTTTTATATGCGAATCGCATTCATAGAGGTCATTTTGCATTGACCAATTTATGGTTAAAGGAGGCGGTGTAGAGGGCGGAAACGTTGAAGCTGATGCACAGCTGCGCACAATTGTAGTCAAGTATGTTGGATTATAAAGCCAAAAGAATCTGGCGTACAGGTGTGCGTACGCGAGTGTTTTATAAATCCGAAATTATTTGTTTGCGCTCACGGCAAAAACTTGGCTTCTGGGCGTACGCACATTTTAGTAACGATTCCACGCACATTTTTATAAAATGAGACCGTCCTGGTATGGAACTTTGTCGAACTAAATAATAAAAAACAGACATATCCCAAAATCAAGACCACTGTGATTGTTTTCTGTCTTCAATTACGTCTCTATTTAAAGCTAGGGTGAGTGGAGTTCGGTTTGAGACATGAGTACAGTGTAGGACACCCCTACAAAACTTCGTGGCGGCAACAATCCTGAGCGCGTGATTTTTGTAGTTTGCACCATGGCGTACTATACATCCTCTCTCCTACCCGGCGGAAATTTGAGCAACATACTCAGCTCTGCTACGAAGATATCGGCGAAAGTTTTTGTTTAGCAAGGTAAATCTTGATTTTACATGTCCCTTCTACAATGAATATGTTATTAACCATAGGTGATCAACAAACGCAATTTACATCATTACAAACTTGCCCCACAGCTTGTGAAATATGCCAGCTCACCTCAGCTAAAAGTAGAGGCCGGCAACAACTGCAGTCGTTACCGACAAGACTAGCGAGGACTAACCGTCTCTCGAGATAGAATAGACTGCCACTTGGTCAATGTCTGGTGCATGGACATTTCTGGGACACTATGTTAAGAGAAGCTCCTCGGGTCATCGCGTACCATATATAGTCATTTTGTTGACTATGCACCCGTTTTCGACCCGGAAGTCTTTTCCCTCAAATCCATCAAGGCCCGGCAGGTAGCAAACGGCCTGGTACAGTTGTTTTTCCAGGGTAGGCATCCCTAAGGAGGTCCCTCACACGATTGTGGGACAAATTTTTGTGCCAAATGTTGCGGCAGAATGTATCAAGTGTTAGAGAGTAAAGGGCATTAACAGACACCACCTTAACCCCAGAGCCCAGACGGACGGGCCTGTGTGGAACGCTACAAACCAGACACTGAAAACGCATCTGCGCAAGTTTTGTCTCACCATACAGGTGCTGATTGGGACCAGTGGCTGACCAACATGTTAGTTTGCGCTACCGGGAAGGCTCCACAAGCCGATTAATCAAGCTTATTTCACCCATTTGAACTGTTGTATGAATGCCGCAAGTGAGGGCGGCATTGGACCTGCTAAAAGGGACTACTGGGAGAGCCCACGCCTGGAAAGACAATGTGGTGGCCTTTTGTGGTTCAAAATGAGAGGAGAAACTGGAGGAAATGAACAGCACTGGTACAGGAGATAACATGAGGAGCGGCACAGCAAAACACAGAAGGCCTGAGTACGATCGGAAGCCAGAGAGAGAGTCCTCAAGCCTGGCCCCAAAGGTGCTTGTTACTGCATGCCAAACCAGTGACTGCAAGTTGCTTGACCAAATGGCAGGGGCCATATGAAGTCTCCAAGCAAGTGGTAAAGGTTACCTACGAACTGTATATGCCGGAAGAGGCTGAAAAAAGTACCAGACCTTCCATGTTAATCTACTTAAGAAGTTCCAGGTTTCTAGCCGGAGAGCCTGTGTTGTCCAGCAGGTTGTTGGTGCGCGGCTTTTCAGGGATGCAGGATACCAATGAGAAATTTTTCCCAACAAACGCCACTAGCAGCAGATCCGGGAAGTGGATGTGTCACACTCTGTCTCCCACTCAGCAGGCTGAGGTCAGCCCCTACCGGCCCAGAGCTGTTCAATGGAAAACCACCAGTTTCACCTCGTTGGGTCCAACACAAGGTTCGGTTGATGAAAGAATGTTCCAGTCCGGAAGAGAGAGCTATCAGCGGATCCCGGAGCGATTGATTCCTGTTTTTGCGCAGAGGGAGATCAAGCTGATGTTGGAGGCTGGGGAGATATCGAGGGTCTCTCCTGTAGCGAGAGTGGTGTGAAGTTCTATTGTGCTTGCTTGTGCGGAGAAAGAGCATGGATTCTCTCAGATTCTGTCTGTATTGACTTCAAGGATACTTTGAATACTAGTGTTCCAATTTTGACCCCTACCCACACTGCCCCGAATCGGATATCTGGTGTGGAGAGAGTGGGCAGAGCTCAGTACATCACTACGCTGGACTTGGAGCAAAGGCTACTGGCAGTTTAGCCTTGGCACCCCGAGGCCTTCAGGGAGTGACTGCTTTCAGGACCCCTATTTGGGATGTACCGTTCAAGGTCATGCCATTTGGGCTCCAAGGGGCGCGCCAGGCCACATCCAAAGACTGATGGACCCATGTGCTGAGGGATAGGGTTGGAGACTTCTCTGCAGCATTAATCTTGTTTTAGTGTGCGTGGTTATTTTCAAGCCAGTCTTGGGAGGAAGCACAGGCTTTCACCTACAGCAAGTCCTACAAGCGGAATCCGAGCAGCCGGCCGTGACAATCAACCCTCTCAGATAGTGCTGTGGCCCAAAAGAGAAGTAGCGTACCTGGGATACATCATTGGTTTTGGGGAAGATCAAGCCCACAGCTGGGGAAAGGTGGAGGCATTGCTTACGTTCCCGATCCCAACGACTAAGAGGGAGGTGAGAAGTTTCCTGGGCCTGGTGGGTTGGTTACCGGAAGGTGTTTGTTGCCTCACTTTGCAACAGGACCCGGTGGCATTGAATGACCTGACTAAAGTCGTCAGCACCACTAAGTGCAATGGACACATGGACTGGATAATAGCTTCAGGACCCAAGACGCGTTCGCAATAGGACTACAGCAGTGTGAACGATGCAGCCTTTCAGAAGACTCATCAAAGATCAAGTGCCCTCTCGACAACTCTACACTCAGTCGGTCCACAGTCCGTGATCACGACACAGCTTTCCACCCTGCAGACAGATGCGTGCTGGAAGTGGGCCTGGGAGCAGTGTGCTGTTGCCAGGACGTGGAGGGGAGAGCCAGAGACGCGTGTGGTGTTCACTGAGCCGGGAAAACTGCTGGACGAGGGAGACAAGATTACTCAACCGGTGGAGAAGGAGTGCTTGGCGATTGAAAGTGGGCGATCGACACCCTCAGATACTATCTGCTGGGACGACATTTTGTCCTTGGAGACGGACCACCGAGCTCTACAGTGGCTGCATCGCATGAGAGATGCCAACATGCGTATCGCTGGGTGGTACCTGGCCCTGCAGCCATATGACTTCACGGTTAAGTATTAGGTCCGCGGGAACGTCAATGTTAGCGGGCTGACTGTCCTGTCGAGGATGTCCGAGACTGAGGTGTACTGTTTCTACTTCGGGAGAGGGGAGGAGGAAATGTAACTGAAGCGTCAGTTTCGTTACTTGGTACTATATTTTGCACCATGCTGGGGTAATCGTTCTTCTTGTTGCCAGAATTCCATTAAGAGTGTACAGGATAACGGCACTTTTGCACTTTAGTCACCAGATGAGCACTTATTTGCCCAAAGTTTGCAGAGTCTAATACAAGACATGGAAAATTGCTATATTTTATTGAAGATGGATGTGAGTATTTTATTAGACCTGGGTGCGCCGCCAGTTGATTGGTATGGCTTCGGCCAGGTTGCCGGCACTCGTTTGCTTCGGCTCGGAGTTAAGGCTGTAATGGTGGAAGAAGACATCATAGTATGAAGAGTGGTGCAGTGGGGCGGTAATATGATGTGTAATTATCGGGTGGTAGAATGTGGGTGCTGTGACACTGTACCAGTGACAGATGTCGTGTGCGTTAGCACTACCTGTCTGGTCCTGTGTCTTGATTCCCAGGGTGCGCGGCCAAAAGAATGCCCACGGGGGCCGCGGAACCGTGATAAACGATTCCGGGAAGAGACCAGTGGCGGGATAGGAAGAGGGGGTGTTCTAAATGTGTGATGTTTATTATCTAGTTGTTGTAAATATGTTTATAGGTTATTGGGCAGGGGAATGCGCGTTGCAGGAAGGGCGGTATATATCAAAGGGTTTAAGGGAAAATATGGGAAATTACTGTTTGGGGTAGATAGCCCTGGGACTGCATTTCACAGGTTAACTCTTGTAGTGGGAGAGGCCAGGGAATAATCCACGGTGGCCTGCTATATAAGGCGCCATTTTCCCATCTGACTGGGCGGCTGTAGTAACTCTGACCACCTTGTTTGGTCATCCCTATGTTCCCCGGGTCCTATGTTCCCGGGTCCTATGTTCCCCGCTGGGAAACACTAAGAACCATTTTTCAAAAAAAGGTTCTATGTTCCCCGCAATCACATTCTTTACGTAGACTTCTCGCCAGTAGTTTTCCGCCAAAAAATCAAGCCCGACCCGCACCGGCGAGCGCAACGTTCTGTCCGAGGGCCCCGGCCAGACATTAACTGTAATGATTATGAGCCGAGCGCCGATTTCAACCGACATTTTTTTAATACATGTGTAACTTTGTTGTACACCAATTAGGCCTATCTGCTAAATATAAATGTAAGGAATAATGTACAGTACGCGGTCATTTATTGCGAAAATAATCCCAGACAGGGCGAACAGGACACCAACGGTGCTGCGAGCGGAGTGTGTGCTTCGCCCTGAAGGGCTATTTCTCGATAATGACCGCGACGTTTCTACACATCACATCCCGCTATATTACACAGCTACTTGCCAAAAACGAAAAAATAACTTCACATGGTGTGTCTTTTTACAAATTATTCGTTACCAGCATTCGTAGTTTATTGATCAGCAGTGAAAATAATCGCAAAAGACGCTTAGCAAACCGAACGACGGGGTTGACGAGTTACCGGGACTCTACAACCACTTCGCAAGGTGTGAACGGAGGTCCCCACGGCATTGGAAGAAAGATGTCCATTTCAGAATCTCCTCTTCCCAGTAATGGTGGAGAAGTAACAGACCGCGGGAACATTAGAAACCCTTTTTCTGAAGAAGGGTCCTATGTTCCCACTGTTGCGGGGGAACATGGACCCTTTTTCTGCAAAAAGGGTTCTATGTTCCTGCCGGTCACTACAGTCATATCGGGGGAACATTAGACCCTTTTTGGAAAAGCGGGGAACATAGAACCCTTTTTTTTTTTTTTTTTTTTTTTTTTTTTTTTAAAGGGTTCTATGTTCCCCTGTCTCATACAAAGAGGGGAACATAGGACCCGGGGAACATAGGACCCAGGGAACATAGACACGCTCCCACCTGTTTGATCAACTGATGACTGTTACCAAATAAACCCATGGAAAAGCGTGAAGTCTGGCTTTGGTTGTCTACTCTCTGGTCCATCCTCCAACCGCTCACAGGCTGTCCTTGACACAAACGTTATTCTGTGCATTATAAATATACATAATTCATGCTATCATGTCATCCATCAAGGTCACTGCATAATCTAGCGAGAAAGCGTGAGGTGGTCGGACACGGGTACAGTTGAGACACAATGTCTCAACTGTACCCGCGATCGCATACCCATTACATAACATGGAGTTACGTTGTGCAGTTTAACCGACAGCAGGTTAGAAGTCAAAGTTGGACAAACAAAACATTAAAATAAAATGTTACCTTTTGGATATTCGAACTGTTCTTTATTAATGGAGATGTCCTTTTCAAACATGAAAATAGTAAGAATTTATTTATCTTGGGTGTCTAAATAAGCAAGGTGGGAGATCGGGTACAGTTGAGACAGTTTCATTGTGATAGAGCCTATGCTACCTCATAGTAGAAATGAAAAAGACATGCAGTGTGTGTATATGTATAGGTGTATGTGTATATGTGTGAGTGTTTGCTGGCCATGTTTTGTAGCCTATAGATTTATGTTTCTTCTATGCCTGTTGCAGGATGCCTCGTAACAGAGAAAGAACCACAGATAGGGGTGTATCAGCGCAGGAGTTAGAGAGAGCATCCAATGCAGTGCTGCAAGGGAGGTCCATTAGGAGTGTGGCAGAGGAATTTAGGGTTCCTGTAGCTTCACTTGGCCGCTACGCAAAAAGGAAGCGTAAGTTGGAGGAGAATGGCTCAAACCTTTTGCCCTCAGTAGGATACAAAAGCTGCAATACAGTTTTTAATGATGATCAGGAAGGCAGGTTTGAGCTGTGTATGTGAGGAGAAGCAAGCAAGCCTTTGTTATTTATGGCTGCCCC
This sequence comes from Melanogrammus aeglefinus, assembly GCA_900291075.1. Lineage (NCBI taxonomy): Eukaryota > Metazoa > Chordata > Actinopteri > Gadiformes > Gadidae > Melanogrammus > Melanogrammus aeglefinus. Next base: position 5,599 of record OLKM01005987.1, on the reverse strand, counting down.
CCAAAAGAGGTAGGAATGCGCACGCAAAACACCTATAGGGAGAGACCAGGCTATACAGTAGGCCGCTATATAGTGAGAAATAAACTAGTTTTGTTGTACATCAGTTTCTGTAAATGTATGTATTTTGAGCTTAAAGGGGAAATCCAGTGTAGATTGATAGCCTTATTGTTGGAGGTCACTGTGTGCTGTCCATGAGAAAAAGAACACAATTTGGCATAGTTAAAGTATATATATATATATATTACATTTTTTGATTATTGTTTCAGATTCGCAAATTGGCCTTTGAAGTCGCTTGCTTTTATGGCCTGGCTTTTCCAAAGAAGTGGGGGGACAGTCGCATGGCCGGAAAGAGTTGGTTCACTAACTTCATGCGAAGGCATCAAAGCCTTTCAATCCGGAAGCCTCAGGCCACGAGTTTGCATCAGAATTCGAATTTCAACACAGAATCATTGTGGACTTTACATTTTTCAAGAAGCTGGCCATGTGTGACACCAGCACTTCCACTACAGGTCTAAGGATGTGTGGAACATGGATGCAGACCGGGCTGGTCACAGTCCAAAAGCCGGGCTTCATGGTGGCCTCCAAGGGAGTGAGAAGAGTGGGGGCAGTCACCTCTGGGGAGAGAGGAACCCTGGTCACCATGGCACTGGCAGGTAATGCCCTGGGGAACATCATCCCCCCCCATTTCGTCTTTCCCCGCAAGAGGTTCCTGCCATACTTCATCGCTGGCGGTCCAGAGGGGTCAATAGGAACAGCAAATGGCAGTGGTTGGAGGCAGGAGGATGACTTCCTGGAGTTCCTAAAGCACTTCATCAACCACACCAGGCCCACTGAGGAAAAGAAGGTCCTTTTACTTCTCTGATATAATCACTCTCCGCATATCTCAATGAAAGCCATTGACCTCTGCGTGCAAAGTGTATGTGGTCACGCAATCCCTTCCCCCACATACAGTTGGTAAAGCACCACCTCCCAACCCCTGGACAAGGCTGTGTTATCGGGCCTTGAAGGATATCTTTCATGGGGAGATGGAGAGTGGCACCGGCACCGTCAGAACCCAGGCAAGTCAATCACCATCTATGACCTTCCAAGTCTCCTGAATAATATCTTGCTGCGTGTAGCATCGCCACAGAATGTTCAGGCTGGCTTCTCTTCCACTGGCATCTGGCCATACAATCCAGATGTCTTTAAGGAAGCTGACTTTGCCCCTGCTTTAGTAACTGACAGGCCGAACCCAGAAAGCCAGGCTGCCCTCACTACAGCCGGGCCATCCACGCTGGCCACCCTTCCACCTGGGTTGTCTCCTCCTGCCCTCACTACAGCCAGGCCATCCACGCTGGCCACCCTTCCACCTGGGTTGTCCCCTCCTGCCCTCACTACAGCCGGGCCATCCACAGCTGTGGCCACCCTCCACCTGGGTTTGTCCCCTCATGCCCTCATACACGGGCCATCCACGCTGGCCCCCCTCCATCACTTGGTTGTCCGACTCCTGCCCTCAACACAGCCGGCCCACCATGCTTGCCACTAGTGCACACTCAGTGGTCCCTCACAAGAGTGGACCTTTCACCTCTTTTCCATCCCTACTGGACCTTCCCAAACATATTTGTTCTGTCACTCTGAATGGTGTTCGCCAGAAGTCACTCGACCCTGGATTCCAATATCTCAGACAAGAAGTCGTTTTCTACGCCAAGTAAAGATAAATATATCTACTATAATTATATATTTTTTTAATGTATCGACTGCCAGCATTCTGAAAAGTAAAATATTCATGATGTTGTTGGTGTGTCGTCGTGTTGTTGTGATTGCGGATGGGGTGTCATTTATATGGAGGGCCGCCTGGACATAAATCATACTTGGTCTTAACACACACTAATATATATCTCGCACTATACACCACTATACCAATACACACGACACTATTAAAACTCCTTTACAAGTAAGTATGAGAGAGATAGTAGTGTAAGTGTAGAGGGTATAGTTAGTGTATGTGAGAGAGTATATAGTATGTGTGTGTAAGAGAGTTAATAGTAGTGTATGTTGAGAGTATAGGATTAGTGGTATGTAAGGAGAGTAATAATAGTGTATGTAAGAGAGTCATATGTAGTCGTATGTGTAGTTTCATGTAATAGTAGTAGTGTATGTAAGAGAGTAAGTCAGTGTATGTAAGCGATGTAGTATAGTAGTGGTATGTAAAGAGAGTAATGATAGTGTAATGTGAGAGAGTATAGTAGTGGTATGTAAGCAAGAGTATATAGTAGTGATATGTAAAGAGAGTATAATAGTGTAGTAAGAGAGCTATAGTAGTGTATGTAAGAGAGTATAGTAGTGTATGTAAAGAGAGTTAGTAGTAGTATGTGAGAGAGTTTGAATGAACGGAAGGGAGTTTGAAATGAGAGACGCGGAAGTCAGTTTGAATGAAACGGAAGTGAGTTTGAATGAAACGGGAGGGAGTTTGATTCCTCAGTTCCTGATTGGCTGACAGAAGAAGGGGCAGTTTCTGTTCTGGCAGATCAAAATACTGCGCCAATTTGCACTCACGATGGATAAAGAGAGACTCACAGAAGCTGTGGGTTTACTTAACAACATTTTGGGAACTGGTGAGACATTTGTCCAACCATCTCTCATCAATTAAACCAGGCCCAGCAGAGCTCTGAGATGCAGAGATTATTCAGGGGTCAAACTGCAAATCCAGGCCCTGGCGCTTCTTGTTCTACACGGCAGGACCCGTTTACCAAACCAGACAGAGATTGTTCGGCGGCTTGGCCGGTCGAGATCCACCAGAGGAGGTAGGTTGATTAAAATATAGCCAATGACTCTTTTACTCTTTTTACTCTCTTTTTTAGCGTTTATTAACGTCCTCCTATCTGCAGTGTCTCCCCAAATTCCTGTTAGCATGGTCGTGAGACGTTAGCACTGACTAATCGGGGGTCATCCCTATGTTCCCGGGTCCTATGTTCGCCGGGTCCTATGTTCCCCGATTTTTCCCAAAAAGGGTCCTATGTTCCCCTGTAGCCATACATACCGGGGAACATAGGACCCTTTTTGGGAAAAGCGGGAAACATGGGACCATTTTCCCAGAAAAGGGTATAGGGTATAATAATATCACGGCCAAAAGCTCTGCGCCTCCGGATGGCCGTAGCGCGGGGAGCTCTCGTAGGGATTGGGATACTCGGGGTTGGTTTACCAGCGTATGAATAGACTGCGTCAGGTTCTCCGACGTCTCTCCTCTTCCACAAAAGGTAAAGACATGCAATGGTAGTTATCTCGGCCGGAATTTGTCAGTAATGGGGGAAAAAGTACAGCAACTAGCGGGGAACTTATGACCTGGGAAACATAGACACGCTCTCCGTTGCAAGCATCTGGCAGGTAGATGTTTCTTCTCTGCCATTAGATGATTCCATAGATGCAAGCTTCTCTCTTATTTTATGCATTTTCTTCATTTATACATGTATGCGTCACAATTTCCATTCTCAGATTGAGTTATTTGATCTGCAGAACATATTGGCCCATTTGTGAAAATTCTACCAATATGCTTCCGTACAGTGAAGTACATTTAAGGGACCCTAAAGCAAGAAAATGGCCTATTGTTGTACTCTTATCAGTTATTTTAATGTAGATTACTTACTAACTGAACCTGGAAGGCTTCATTGTTTGTTTTAATATTTAATAGAATCAAATCATTATAATCGCATTGTATGTCGATTTGTTTGTATGGCTGTATGTAATTTTTCTTTTATAGACCTTCTAACCCCAAAACCACCCTACCTTCCTAAGGATGTGATATTGTTACACAAGCTCTCCTTGGAACCTAGTTTGTGTAAACATAAAACACAGAGAAAACTACATGATAGAGCTTCATATTGAATGCATTTGAAAATACACAAGTCCTGGAACAGCCGAACCTGTCATCTCATGAGATAGAGCCATAGCCTTTAAAGAAAAAATTCCTATGGATACAAGGTACTGATACTGGAATTTCAACATAATTCACATCAAAAGCATTCCATTGATGTATTTTAGCAAAACAATTTTCATAATTTTCAACTCATTTTTACAGTATTGAACTGTTGATGGCTTGTGGGAGCAAGCTGGTTGCTCCAAAGCTGCACAGCGGTCAAGAACTTGGCGGCCTTATGCTACACAAGATCTTCAAGGCAAAGGCTCTATATGTGAGGCCATCAAATGATCTATGTAAGGTAAGGTATTAACAAACAACGTCGAACAGTGTCAGATAGAACTTCAACACAACTGTGAAGAAGGCCCAGGGTTTTAATGATTTAATTTATGCAGAATATGATAGTTCACAACTTCACAGGGTGTTGGGATATAAAGGAGTTGGTCTCAGTTAATGTCATCTCGCATTGCTCTAGAGTTACCCGCTTTTGTCGCACACACACATTTTAAACACTGAACCAAATCACACAACCACACAGAAGGACAGGGAGGTCCTAGAACAGAGCCATACGACCATAGATCAATTATTTATTATGTACACATGCTCTCTTCGTAATGTGAATGTAGGCAAGAGGTTGTAATACTTAGGAAGTGGGCTTACCGGCAATCTTTTTAATTATTTTTGTTGTGTTTTAGTTGGACAGCACAGACTCCGAGGACAGTATGGAGTTGGATGAAGAGGACAATAGGTCAGCATCCAATGAGCACAGTATGACTACTAGGGGAAGGAACTGCAGAAGTCATACGCAGGTTCCTGTCGAAACAAGGGCTAGAGCCAACCAGCCTCCACCACAAGTGCCCAGTGACCAGCTCCCACCTCAAGAGCCCCGTTACCAGCCCCCACCTCAAGAGCCCCGTTACCAGCCCCCACAACAAGCGCCCAGTTACCTGCCCCCACCCCAAGTGCCCAGTGACTTACAAACTGACAATTCATTGAGCCGGTCCGCACTCGTCAGTGACAATTATGACACCTACCTGTCAATCATGGGAGCCATGCCAGACCTGTCCTCTGATGAGGAAGTTAACGAGGCATATTGGCCAGTCTTGAGAGTCCATCCGTAAGTAGTGATTGGTTAATATGACATTTGTTTCAATGAGTAAAGTTTCCAGCGATTTTAAGTTGCTTTGCTTTGTTTTATGCAGAAGAGCGGAAAGTATGTAAATGTCAAAGTACATGATCAACATAGTATAATCCATTAACGTTATTCTCTGAATTCTAATTTTTAACAGGACGTCTAAAAAGTGAACACATTCTGCGAAGGATGGTGCTCCTCCCTCGGATTCCTTGCGTCCAAAATGTAACATCCATGAGATAAATGCAGATTTAACATAAACCGTGGTCCTGCTGTGCTTGATGTTGCTGTAGAGGTTTCAAGAGAGTGGTCCTACATCGCCTTCCAAATGTTCATTCTCGGATGACTGTTTGGCGTGGAATTGAGGAGGCTGTTGACCTCGGTGGCCCCATAGGAGGGCATTCCTGCGTCTACTTATGATGCCCTGGCACAGCTCACAGTCATGTTTGAGGAAGGTGAAGGGAAAAAGCGCAACTTGGCTTTGGAAAGTTCAGGTGATGCTGGTTAAATTGTTTGACAGCGTCGCTTTTATAATAGATCTATGAACCCTTTTTCTTTCAGAGGGTTTTGCCGCC
>OLKM01005986.1:0-15381 GCA_900291075.1 Melanogrammus aeglefinus | reverse complement strand
ACTGGGTCATTTCAGACGTTTCTGCACTCCCAGCGTTGCCCGAAACTTACCGAGTCACTCCTTCTGAAGTCCAGTGGTCCTGTGGATCTCTCGTTAATTGTACACGTTGCTGGAGAGTCCCTGTCCCCAAGTGTAGTGCTGAGCTTAACGTGTGTGGATAATATGGAATGCACCGGGAGATTAGGACATGAATACAGGATACTGGAGACTGTCTCCATCTGTAGATTTTCACCTTGATCTATGATCACGACTACACGTGATGAAGAGAAAGGCAATACAGCCAAAGCCAAAGACCAAAGTAAAAAGTCAAGTTGTCATTGTACTCCTTGTCGTGTTGGTAACGTCAGTGAACTCGAGAGCAGCTTGCAGGGAAGCTGTCTGCTCCGCCACTGTGAAACAATGACTTAGCTGAACGAGAGGCGCTGTCCGTTGTTCCTCCACTATAAACAGTCAGTTCTGTGTTTACAGCCATCTTTTCAGTTGACTTGGCGATGTTCTTATTTCTCCATTCTGTAGCAGCCCACTTCAAACAGCCGCCTGTCTGTGTGCTTTCTGTAGTTTCATAGGGAGAAGCCAGGGCCATTCTGTCCAGAGTCAATATCAACAGCCCACCACTATAAGTGACCAGATAGCACATCTGCTGAAACGAGGCACCATTGTCAGCCCAGGGAAACCACCAGTCTGGACTGGATACAGAACCCTGAGCGGCGTTCGTCCGTTCTTGGGTCCTGGAATCAGTATTCTCACACTCACTGACTATGCAGGGGAGGAGAGCCTCCATCTGAGCTTTTAACGAGCTACCTGTAGTCAGTGCCTATTTTGTTCATAGTTCAAAAGAGCGCGTGCTGGCCATACACAGAACTCCAGTTTCAGAGTTGATAGAAAACATGAGTAGAGCTGGACTACCACTGACCTGCGTCCTCAGAGATATACGACACTCTGGCCATTCTGATTTCCAGTCAACGTCTCCAGCACTGACGGTGAATATGGAGACCCCTGGCTCATTGTTCTCTACAACATGAGCTGAATAGCTCTTTTTCGTGAATATTGGGTGCATTGTCGTTTAACATCAGCAAATAACAAGCACTTAAAAGTTGTTGCATCTGGGATAAGGGAGGAGAGCCTGAATCTGTGGCGGTGAATGGTTATGTTGTACTGTTGACGTTGTTTCACGATCCAAACAACTACATTGTGATAGCAGTTGTAATAATTTGTTAGAGGATTGTATTTTAATGGAGAGATGTCGAATCAATTGAACATGTTTATCTGGCCCATTTTTCTCTGAATCCCAATCTTTTTACATTGATATACAGCTTTGGTGGTCCCAGGAGGGGCGTCTTCTCGATACAGGGCTAGAGAATGACATCACATTAATTACTGGAGCGTTATTCATTGACATCCTATAACCTCAATTATTATGTTTGCTTCCATCATTTAAATCCATCCTGATCTTTTGCCCCAACCCTTAATTCATATTTTTTGTGTTTGTTCTCATAGTCAGATTACCAGTAGTTTGTTATCTTACCGGATGCACTGGTCAATAATAAATATATCAGCTAACCCAACCCTTTAAATTAGAGAGAAATAACTACGCTTACCAAACATAGGAACCAGCATCAGCGTCTGAAAGCAGTTGACAGTTGTAATATAGGTTCCCAATGGGGTGCATTCTCTATAACTGTAAGGCCTGTACATAGACTTGGTTAATATGTCGGGAGCATTATCAATTAGCAATCCTATAAACAGTGACATTCTTATTTACTGTTACCAGATCTCTGCGGAGTTCCACCGTCAACCGCGATTAGTTTTAACGAAAGATGGGGATTAGTCTCCCTGTCGAGTGGTTTTTGAAGAATCATTTGTGCAAATTTGCTGCCGTCTGCCTTTGAATGTTGCTTCAGGACAAAATGATCATTAGATGTTAACAAGTAATTTTGTAAAGTATTAATCGCTACGTCAGGATCATCTGCATTTTCTAAATCAAAACGAGAACCAACTGCAGCGATTTCACTAATTTCAAGAAATATGTTTCTACTTTTAAAAGCAGGCGAATGGTCATTTATGTCCAATATTTCAATTATCACACGATGTAGTTCGATTGGATTTTCTAAGATTATTTCGAAGCTAAAGCTACAAGGTGTAACGTCGCCACAGAGCTGCTCTCGGTCCATCCTCCTCATTCACGACTAGAGTCCTTTTGTCTGTTCTTTCAGATCGCGTATTGTATGAGGGCTTTCTCCGGTCAAGATTCTTGCTCGGCCTGAACGGAGCCTTTTCAGATCCAACCCTAGATCCTGCGCAACGTTGCCAATAAGAGAGCCCTTTTTCATCTCCTCCGGAATAGAATACCGGATTAAGCCACAGGCAACGTTAAAAGAAATCACGAAATAAAGAAAAATTACCCACATTTTACTCCGACATGAAATGCAACATTCCCACACGTTGTGGCGTAACGCCATTTTCAAAAGCAATTAGGCCTAATCCTCTACGAAACTCACAATGATATCCACAAAAAGAGAAAAGGAAAAAATCAAGCTCCAGTAAAATAATTGTAACCCTCAATTTGATTTAAATTCCCTTGAAAAAACAAGACGAGTTTCGAAGCGAGCGTGCCTCGGTCGAGCTCCACCCTGAATGCGTCGTTGTGGTTCAGTTCGCCTCTTCATTGCAGTTAAAGGGATGGATAACTCAAACTAGCATAACCTGAACACACACTATTTTTTCACTGACCAACAGCGTCCCTTAGAGTTCAAAACTGGGATGTCAATACTGTTTTAGATTCGGTCGTATGACCTTATGATTTCAATGTAGCATATTACTGAGTCCCGATTGTAGATTGTACATTCCTGAGATGCAACGTACACTTTTGCCAGGGATATTAAATCACAAAAGATGTTTTGGAGTTGTGATATTGAAATTTCAAATTATTGCAACCAAGTATGGCCTATAGGGGAGCTGAATTGAATCCTCCAAATATAACATTGATTTGAATTCACTGAAAGATTGTGATACTAAGCTCTCACTGCTATAAATCGATAACTTATCGGAAACAAAATAATTGTTTATGATGAGAATTATTCGCAAACATACCCACACAGACACAGGCAGGCAGACACACACACACACACACACACACACACACACACACACACACACACACACCACACCACACACACACACACACACACACACACACACACACACACACACACACACACACACACACACACACACACACACACAACCACCTGCACACCCACACACACATGGCAAGGCACATAGATCTAGATAAAGGATACATTTTAGCCAATAGCATCAGCTAGTAACACAGGAACGCAAACAGGTTGATGAATTAATATTGAATGGTCCATAATAATGCAGAATTGTCGTATTTAATTCAATTGAACACATTCCCCAACAATTCATATCATGCCTTAAATTTCAACTCACTCCAGAATGCTAATTGTAACAGTCTGAAATAAGGTCTAAGATGATGTTACTCAGTCTTGTGTCAGTCTCTCTGCTCTTATCTTCAGGCGCTGTCCTTTTTGGTGGTGCTGATCAAATCTAACAAGCTAAAATAAACATTCATAAAAAACCACATGTGATGTGGTTGTGATAGAACTCACCTCTAGTGGTGAGTCTGGTTCATCCAGGATGCTCTTTTCACTCTGTATTCGCTGCATGGTCCCTGTAGAACTGGGGTCCATTATCAGAACGTTCTGACTACCAGCGTTGCCAAACTTGCAGTCACTCTTTCTGGAGTCAGTGGTCCTGCACACCTCGTAATTGTAGACGTGCTGGAGAGTCCCTGTCCCCAAAGTGTCTGAGTAACGTGGTGGATAATATGGAATCACCGGGAGATTGGAATGATACAGGATACGAGACTGTCTCCATCTGTAGATTTTCACAGATATGATCACCACTAAACACGTGATGAAGAGAAAAGAAACTACAGCCAAAGCCAAGACTAAGTAAAAAGTCAGGTTGTCATTGTACTCTTTGTCGTGTGTAAAGTCAGTGAACTCCGAGAGCATTTCAGGGAAGCTGTCCGCCACCGCCACGTTAACAATGACTGTAGCTGAACGAGAGGGCTGTCCGTTTGTCCTCCACTATAAACAGTCAGTCTGTGTTTCACAGCATCTTATTCAGTGGACTTGGCGGATAGTTCTTATTTCTCCATTTCTGTAAGCCCACTTCAAACAGCGCCCTGTCTGTGGCTTTCTGTAGTTTATAGGAGAGCCAGGCATTCTGTCCAGAGTCCACATCAACAGCCACCACTTTAGTGACCAGATAGCCCACATCTGCTGAACGAGGCACCATTTCAGCAACCAGAGAACCACCAGTCTGGACTGGATACAGAACCTGAGGGGTGTTGTCGTTCTGGTCCTGGATCAGTATTTTCACACTCACATTACTACTGAGGGGAGGAGACCCTCCATCTTGAGCTTTAACACGGAACTGAAAGTCTTTAATCTGCTCGTAGTCAAAAGAGCGGACTGCATGTATAACTCCACTGTCAGCACTAACAGACACATAGGAGGAGACGGGAACACCGTTAATAGAGGAGTCTTCCAGTATGTAAGACACGCGGGCATTTTGTTTCCAGTCCGCATCAACGGCTTTAATCACCAATACTGAAGTACCCGGCGGGTTGTTTTCTACAACGGTTTGGCCTCATTATGAGGTCTTCTCAAACAGGGGCTGGTTATCATTCACGTCCCATAATCTGAAGTGCGAGGAGTGATACTGCTGGAGAGCGAGGGCACGCCCTTATCCGAACACGTGACACTCACGTTATAATAAGAGGCGACCTCCCGGTCCAACGCAACGTCCGTAACTAGACTATAAAACCCATTTAATGTAGATTGTATTTTAAACGGGATACTACTGATCATACTGCATTCAACCTCACCATTCTCTGCAGAATCCGGATCACTGACGCTCAGCATGGCGATCACGGTGTCTGAAGGAGAGTCCTCTATTATATTGTCGGATTTAGAGAGAACGTTTATCAGAGGTCTGTTGTCGTTCACGTCGATGACGTCAACTATGATCTTGCTGGAATCGGACAGACCGCCTCTGTCCACGGCTTGTATATCAACCTGATAGTGTTTATTTTTTTCGTAGTCTATGTTACCGACCAGCGTAACCTCCCCGCTTGTCTTGTCAATTTGAAATATCTCTGAAACTCGATGCTTACTATTGGATATTGAATAGGATATTTCTCCGTTAGAGTCTTTGTCTTTGTCGGAGGCGCTAACTGTCATTACACTTGTTCCTTTCGGTGAATTCTCCGTTAATGTCGCCTTGTACACCGGCTTAGTGAAATGTGGTGAATTATCATTTACATCCAACACAGTGACATATATCTGCATTGTCCCTGACATTTGTGGATCTCCTCCGTCGAAGGCAGACACAACAGCAGCGATATTTGTTCGCTCTTTCTCCCGATCTAAATGGCTTCTGTAAAATCATTTCTACGTTTTTACTTCCATCAATTTGTTTTTCTAATTTTTAAAACAAAATTATCTTTCGGGGTAATAGAGTAACTTTTGAAGGCCATTCAAACAATGTCCGCATCAATTGCTTTGTCAAGCACAAATTTAGACCCAACGACTGCAGACTCACTGATTTCAAAATGTTTCTGATTCGATGCAAAGATGGGAGCGTTGTCGTTAATGTCTACGATTTCCACAGCTATACGAAACAATTCCATCGGATTTTCTAATATCAGTTGAAAATGTAACGCGCACTGGCGTCGTCTCACCACAGAGCGCCTCTCGGTCTATTCTGTCTCTGATAACGAGCGCTTCTCTTTCTTTATTCAGCTCAATGTACGCTACGCCGTCCGCCGAATGAATGCGTGCTTTCCCATTTACCAGCCTTTTTAATTCCAGCCCTATATCTTGAGCTACATTTCCAACCAGAGAGCCTACTTTCATTTTCCTCAGGAATAGAGTAACTGACTTGCCCGGCCTCAGAACCGAATGAAAGCAACGCGATGAAGAACAGTAGGCCCATTTGCCCCTGCATTGTTTTGGTCTGGCTGTTTTTTCAGAATCCATTTTGAACAAAAAATGTACTCCAAATGGTAAAGTTCCCAAAGTGGAAGTCAGAAGAGCAACAAGAAAAAACAAAATTACATTCCGGGATCCAAAGGGTGTAAAACATGAGCTGAGTACATCTGTCAATGTGCTGTCTGCAGATCTCAACGCGAGGCTTCGTATTTTATAATATCACAAGAGGGGAGTTACCGTAGCTGGTCTTCATAGAACCGGCCACACACTGGCCAATAGCGGCCCTGTCTGTTCACTCAGTAGAACTACAAAATAAAAGCAATAAAAAATACAGATTTTGAAAAATATTACACCGTAATAAGACAACGTTTAACAGTGGTTAAAAAAATAATTTCACATTTTTAATTGAAACCAGAATATATAAATAAAGAGGATAGCCAATGATCAATTGTGTATACATGCGTCACACACGTCTCTCTCTCTCTCTCACTCACTTACGCAAAAGATAAACACACCTTAAAAGTATGTTTGCGTTTTGAGTAAAGAAGGGAACAAAAACAGTGGTAGTAAAAGGCACTTGAGTACCATATTTGAGTGTTATGCTGATTTTTTTCTTTTTCAACCAAATCCATTAAAACATGTTTCTTCAAATGACAAGTGATATGTCTCCAATGTACTGTCGGGACATCTGGTTAGTTTGAGCCATTTTTCAGAAAACATCAATAACAATTAATTGTACAGAATATGATCAGGGGAAGAATTAGATGATAATTGGTTAATTTCTAACCTCAAGTGGAGAGTCTGGTTCATCCAAGATGCTCTTTTTACTCTGCATTCGCTGCATGGTCCCTGTAGAACTGGGGTCCATTATCAGAACGTTCTGACCCCCAGCGTTGCCGAAATTACAGTCACTCTTTCTTGAGTCCGTGGTCCTGCACACCTCATAATTGTACACGTGCTGGAGAGTCCCTGTCCCCAAAGTGTCTGAGTAACGTGGTGGACAATATGGAATCACCGGGAGATTGGAATGATACAGGATACGAGACTGTCGCCATCTGTAGATTTTCACTGATATGATCACCACTAAACACGTGATGAAGAGAAAGGAAACTACAGCCAAAGCCAAGACTAAGTAAAGAGTCAGGTTGTCATCGTACTCCTTGTCGTGTGTAAAGTCACCGAACTCCGAGAGCACTTCAGGGAAGCTGTCCGCCACCGCCACGTTAACAATGACTGTAGCTGAACGAGAGGGCTGTCCGTTGTCCTCCACTATAACAGTCAGTCTTTGTTTCACAGCATCTTTATCAGTGACTTGGCGGATAGTTCTTATTTCTCCATTCTGTAAGCCCACTTCAAACAGCGCCCTGTCTGTGGCTTTCTGTAGTTTATAGGAGAGCCAGGCATTCTGTCCAGAGTCCACATCAACAGCCACCACTTTAGTGACCAGATAGCCCACATCTGCTGAACGAGGCACCATTTCAGCCACCAGAGAACCACCAGTCTGGACTGGATACAGAACCTGAGGGGCGTTGTCGTTCTGGTCCTGGATCAGTATTCTCACACTCACATTACTACTGAGGGGAGGAGAGCCTCCATCTTGAGCTTTAACAACTAGCTGCAGTGCTTTAATTTGTTCATAGTCAAAAGAGCGCGCTGCATACAGAACTCCAGTTTCAGAGTTGATAGAAACATGAGTAGAGGCTGGACTACCACTGACCTGCATGTCCTCCAGAAGATATGACACTCTGGCATTCTGATTCCAGTCTACGTCTCGAGCACTGACGGTGATTATGGAGACCCCTGGCTCATTGTTCTCTACAACATGAGCTGAATAGCTCTTTTTAGTGAATATTGGTGCATTGTCGTTCACATCAGAAATAACAAGCCTTAAAGTTGTTGCACTGGATAAGGGAGGAGAGCCTGAATCTATGGCGGTGATGGTTATGTTGTATTCTGACGTTGTTTCACGGTCAAAAACTACATCTGAGAGCAGGTTGTAATAGTTCGGTAACAATGATTGAATTTTAAATGGGAGCTTTGAATCAATTGAACATGTAATCGTCCATTTTGATCAGAATCTGAATCCTTTACATTGATAACAGCTATTGTCATACCAGCTGTAGCATCTTCTGATACAGGGGTGGAGAATGACATCACATTAATTACTGGAGCGTTATCATTGACATCAATTACCTCAATGATTACTTTACTTGCTTCATTCAGTCCGCCCTGATCTTTTGCTCCGACTCTTAATTCATATTTTCTATCTTTCTCAAAGTCAATTTGACTTGTTACTGATATTTTACCAGTAAGATTGTTAATATTAAATACGTCAGCTAATGTCCCCTTTAAGTTTGAGAAATAGTAGGTCACCAAACCATAGGAACCCGCATCAGCGTCTGAAGCATTTACCGTTGTAATATAGGTCCCAAAGGGGGAATTCTCTATTACTGTTGCCCTGTACACAGATTGGTTAAACACGGGAGCATTATCATTGGCATCTAGAACAGTAACGTATATATTTACTGTACCAGATCTCTGCGGACTTCCACCGTCCACCGCGATTAGTTTTAACGATAGATGAGGATTCATCTCTCTGTCTAACGGTTTCTGTATGATCATTTCTGCGAATGTGCTTCCATCAATGTCATCTTGCTGTTTCAGAACGAAATTTTCGTTAGACGTAAGGATGTAATCTTGCAATCCATTTGCTTCTACGTCAGGATCCTCCGCATTCTCTAAATCAAAACGTGATCCAACTGCAGCACTTTCACTTATTTCTAGGGCAATGCGTTCATTTTTAAAAACAGGACTGTGATCATTAATGTCCACTATTTCAATTATAACACGATGCAGTTCGATTGGATTTTCTAAGATGATATCAAAGCTAAAGCTACAAGGAGTAACGTCACCACAGAGCTGCTCTCGGTCCATCCTCTCATTCACGACTAGAATCCCTTTGTCTGTCTTCAGATCGGCGTATTGAGGACTTTCTCCCGTCAAGATTCTTGCTCGGCCTGAACGGAGCCTTTTCAGATCCAACCCTAAATCCTGCGCAACGTTGCCGATAAAAGACCCCTTTTTCATCTCCTCCGGAATAGAATACCGGATCTGGCAACTGCCGATGTTGAGAAAAAACAAGACATATGGAAAAATGATCCACATCTGACTCCGAAGCGAACAGCAACCTACCAACTCGTTGTGTCGTAACAACATTTTCAATAGGAGTGAAACCTAGACAAATCTCACAATGATAGCCACAAAATAAGAAAAAAGGAAGACCCCAAGCTCCAGTAAAATAAAGAAAAGTCTCAATTGAATACAAATTCCATTTAAACACGACGAGTTTCGAAGCGAGGGTTCCTATGTCAAGCTCCACCCTGAATGCTTCGTTGTGTTTCAGTTCTATCTGTCGCAGTTAAAGCTATGCGAAGCTCCAACTAGCATCTACTGATCACACACATTTTTTTGACTGACCAACAGCGTCCCTTAGAGTTCAAAACGGAGATTTCAAAACTGTATTAGTGTAGGCCTAGGTGTCACACATTCGGTCGAATGACCTTCTGGATTTTAATATTGCATATAACTGATTCCCGATGGAAGATTACAAGATGACACGTTCCTAAGATGCGAAGTAACCTACACTTTGGCCTAGGAGAAAAATATCCTGAACTTTTGGGAATTTTTAATAAATAAAATCCTAATTATTGAGACAAGGTATAGTCTACTTAAGAGCTGATTTTAATTTACTAAAACATTGTGGTACTAAAAGCGTTCATTTATATAATTAGATAACTAATCAGAAAAAAACTTTCTTAAATGTTCATGATGAGAATTATTCACAAACATACATTCAAACCCACACAGAGACATGCACACACACACACACACACACACACACACACACACACACACACACACACACACACACACACACACACACACACACACACACACACACACACACACACACACACACACACACACACACACACACACACACACACACAACCACAAGCACACATACAGCCACAAGCACACGCACAACCATAACCACACACACACAAACATGGCAAGGCACATGGATCTAAAAATATACATATTTTAGCGTCAGCAAGCAACACAGGAATGCAGATGGATGGATACATATTGAATGGTCCATAATAATGCAGAATTGTCGTTGCAATGTTATTGAATTGAAGACACACTCCAGAGTGCTCATTGGCACAGTTTGAAATAAGCTTGAAGATGATTTCACTTATGGCGCATTTCCACTAGCACGGCTCGGCTCGGTACGGCTCGGCTCGGCGCGCTATTTGCGTGTTTCCACTAGCACGCAGTACCTGCAACCGGGTACATTTTTGGTATCACCTCAGCCCTGGTTCTAAGTGAGCCGAAGCGTTACTAAAACGTGGCGTCAGCCGACTGCCTTCCACTGATTGATGACTGTCGTCACTGGAAGCGTCATAACCGCGCCACGACCGCCTAGAATGTAAATAAAAACAAGACGCGAGACAAGACACCACTTTTTACTGCTTTTTGACTTGGAACGAGATGGCTTCTCAGAAAAATCCACTCCTTGGTCGGTGGAGGAGGTCCAAACGTTTCCTGACTCTGGGTTGCCGAAGAACGGATTCAGAGGGGAGCTCGACGGCACCACGCGTTGTTGTTCTGGTCTTCCGGATTTGTACGTTGCTCGGCGCCGTGTAAATGACGTCACAGTGGTATCGCGCAGCCGTGTTATGACGACCCCGCCCACGTCGAGGAGGCACCAGTTGTAATGGAAACACAACCAAACCGAGCCGAGCCGAGCCGTGCCGAGCCGTATCGAGCCGAGCCGTGCTAGTGGAAATGCGCCATTAGTCTGTGTCAGTCACTGCTCTTATCTTCAGGGGAGCTGTCCTTGATGGTGGTGCTGAACGTATCTAACAGAATGACAATTCATGCACAACCACATTTGATATAACTCACCTCCAGTGGAGAGTCTGGTTCATCCAAGATGCTCTTTTCACTCTGTATTCTCTGCATGGTCCCTGTAGAACTGGGGTCCATTATCAGAACGTTCTGACTACCAGCGTTGCCAAACTTACAGTCACTCTTTCTGGAGTCAGTGGTCCTGCACACCTCATAATTGTACACGTGCTGGAGAGTCCCTGTCCCCAAAGTGTCTGAGTAACGTGGAGGATAATATGGAATCACCGGGAGATTGGAATGATACAGGATACGAGACTGTCTCCATCTGTAGATTTTCACTGATATGATCACCACTAAACACGTGATGAAGAGAAAGGAAACTACAGCCAAAGCCAAGACTAAGTAAAAAGTCAGGTTGTCATTGTACTCCTTGTCGTGTGTGAAGTCAGTGAACTCTGAGAGCACTTCAGGGAAGCTGTCTGCCACCGCCACGTTAACAATGACCGTAACTGAACGAGAGGGCTGTCCGTTGTCCTCCACTATAACAGTCAGTCTTTGTTTCACAGCATCTTTATCAGTGACTTGGCGGATAGTTCTTATTTCTCCATTCTGTAAGCCCACTTCAAACAGCGCCCTGTCTGTGGCTTTCTGTAGTTTATAGGAGAGCCAGGCATTCTGTCCAGAGTCCACATCAACAGCCACCACTTTAGTGACCAGATAGCCCACATCTGCTGAACGAGGCACCATTTCAGCCACCAGAGAACCACCAGTCTGGACTGGATACAGAACCTGAGGGGCGTTGTCGTTCTGGTCCTGGATCAGTATTCTCACACTCACATTACTACTGAGGGGCGGAGAGCCTCCATCTTGAGCTTTAACAACTAGCTGCAGTGCTTTAATTTGTTCATAGTCAAAAGAGCGCGCTGCATACAGAACTCCAGTTTCAGAGTTGATAGAAACATGAGTAGAGGCTGGACTACCACTGACCTGCGTGTCCTCCAGAAGATATGACACTCTGGCATTCTGATTCCAGTCTACGTCTCGAGCACTGACGGTGAATATGGAGACCCCTGGCTCATTGTTCTCTACAACATGAGCTGAATAGCTCTTTTTAGTGAATATTGGTGCATTGTCGTTCACATCAGAAATAACAAGCCTTAAAGTTGTTGAACTGGATAAGGGAGGAGACCCTGAATCTGTGGCGGTGATGGTTATGTTGTATTCTGACGTTGTTTCACGGTCAAAAACTACATCTGAGAGCAGGTTGTAATAATTAGTTAATGAAGATTGTATTTTAAACGGGAGTTTGGAATCAATTGAACATGTTATCTGTCCATTTTTCTCTGAATCTGAATCTTTTACATTGATAACAGCTATGGTGGTCCCAGGAGGGGCGTCTTCTGAAACAGGGCTAGAGAATGACATCACATTAATTACTGGAACATTATCATTGACGTCTACTACATCGATGATTAATTTACTCCCGTTATTCAATCCCCCCTGATCTTTCGCTCCGACTCTTAATTCATATTTTCTATCTTTTTCAAAGTCTATTTTACCAGTAACCGAAATTTTACCTGATGCACCATCAATATTAAACAAATCAGCCAAGCCACCCTTTAAGTTAGAGAAATAGTAAGTTACCAAACCATAGGGTCCAGCATCAGCGTCTGAAGCATTGACAGTTGTAATATAGGTCCCAATGGGTGCATTCTCTATTACTGTTGCCCTGTACACAGACTGGTTAAACACGGGGGCATTATCATTGGCATCTTGAACAGTGATATCTATATTAACTGTACCAGATCTCTGAGGAGTTCCACCGTCAACCGCGATCAGCTTTAACGAAAGGTGGGGATTAGTCTCCCTGTCTAGTGGTTTTTGGAGAATAATTTCGGCGAATTTGCTGCCGTCTGCCTTTGACTGTTGTTTGAGAACAAAATGCTCGTTGGGCGTTAACAAGTAATTTTGCAAACTATTAATCGCTACATCAGGATCATCTGCATTTTCTAAATCAAAACGAGAACTCACTGCCGCACTTTCACTAATTTCAAGATATATGTTTCTACTTTTAAAAGCAGGTGAATGGTCATTAATGTCCATAATTTCGATTATCACACGATGCAGTTCAATTGGATTTTCTAAGATTATTTCGAAGCTAAAGCTACAAGGAGTAACGTCGCCACAGAGCTGCTCTCGGTCCATCCTCTCGTTCACGACTAGAACCCCTTTGTCTGTCTTCAGATCGGCGTATTGAGGGCTTTCTCCCGTCAAGATTCTTGCTCGGCCTGAACGGAGCCTTTTCAGATCCAACCCTAAATCCTGCGCAACGTTGCCGATAAGAGAACCCTTTTTCATCTCCTCCGGAATAGAATAACGGATCTGGCATCTGGCGATGTTGAAAATGAAACAGAAATGTAGAAAAATAATCCATATCTCACTCCGACATGAAAAGCAACATTCCCATCCTTTGTGGCGTAACGCCATTTTCAATCGCAATTAATCCTCGACGAAACCCACATTAATGTCCACAAAATAAGAGACGATAAAACGCAAGGTCCGTTGGATTAAAGTGAGCTCCCAATGCATTCAAATTCCCTTTAAACAACAAGATGAGTTTCGAGACGAGAGTGCCGACATCAAGCTCCACCTTATAGGCGTCGTTGTTGTTCAGTTCTCATCTCTATCGCAGTTAAAGGGATGGGAAGCTCCAACTAGCATCTCCCGAACACACACTATTTTTTTCACTGACCAACAGCGTCCCTTAGAGTTCAAACCTGGAATGTGAAAACTGGTTTCAAAATAGGCCTACATATCAAACGTTCGTTAGAATGACCTTATAATTTTAAGATTGCATATTACTGATTCCCGACGGCAGATTACAAAATTGCACATTCCTAAAATGCGATGTACACTTTGGCCAAGGAGAAAAAATATCCAGAACTTTTTTCAAGTTTTAATATATAAAATCGGAATTGTTGACACAAAGTATAGTTTACAGGAGAGCTGAATTGAACTCACTGAAACATTGTGATACTAAGCTCTCAGTTCAATAATTCAATGCTTCATCGGCATCATAACTTTCTTAATTATTAATTAAGAGAATTATTCAGAAACATACAAACACACACCCACACAGAGACATGCAAAAACACGCACACACGCACACAGCCACACGCACACACACAGCCACAAGCCCACACAACGCCAATAGCACACACAACCATAAGCACACACACACAAACATGGCAAGGAACATCGATAAATTGAAGATACATTTTAGCTGATAACAAGCAACCAACACATGAATGCAAACAGATGGATGGATCATATAGAGAGGTCCTTAAGAATGCATAATTGTCATTATGCATAATGTAATTCAATTGAAGACATTCCCTAACAATTCATATCCTGCCTTCAATTGTGACTCATGCCAGATTGCTCACCGGCACAGTCTGGTTTAACCTCTAAGATGATGACACATAGTCTTGTGTCAGTCTCTCTGCGCTTATCTTCAGAGAAGCTGTCCATCTTAGTGGTGCTGAACAAATCTAATGAGGTAAAAATAAACATTCATGCACAACCACATCTGACAGAACTCACCTCCAGTGGAGAGTCTGGTTCATCCAGGATGCTCTTTTCACTCTGTATTCGCTGCATGGTCCCTGTAGAACTGGGGTCCATTATCAGAACGTTCTGACTACCAGCGTTGCCAAACTTACAGTCACTCTTTCTGGAGTCAGTGGTCCTGCACACCTCATAATTGTACACGTGCTGTAGCGTCCCTGTCCCCAAAGTGTCAGAGTAACGTGGTGGATAATATGGAATCACCGGGAGATTGGAATGATACAGGATACGAGACTGTCTCCATCTGTAGATTTTCCACTGATATGATCACCACTAAACGTCGTGATGAAGAGAAAGGAAACCTACAGCCAAAGCCAAGGACTAAGTAAAAAGTCAGAGTTGTCATTTGTACTCCTTGTCGTGTGTAAAAGTCAGTGAACTCAGAGAGCACTTCAGGGGAAGCTGCTCGCCACCGCCACGTTAACAATGACTGTAGCTGAACGGAGAGGGCTGTCCATTGTCCCTTCCACTCATAACAGTCAGTCTTTGTTTCACGCATCTTTATCAGTGGACTTGGCGGATAGTTCTTATTTCTCTCCATTCTTAAGCCACTTCAAACAGCGCCCTGGTCTGTGGCTTTCTGTAGTTTATGGAGAGCCAGGCATTCTGTCCAGAGGTCCACATCAACAGCCACCACTTTAGTTGTCCAGATAGCCCCCATCTTGCTGAACGAGGCACCATTTCAGCCACCAGCGAGACCACCAGTCTGGACTGGATACAGAACCTGAGGGGCGTTGTCGTTCTGGTCCTGGATCAGTATTCTCACACTCACATTACTACATGAGGGGAGGAGATCCTCATCTTAGGCTTTTCATACTAG
>OLKM01005985.1:0-15387 GCA_900291075.1 Melanogrammus aeglefinus | reverse complement strand
ACAATGGTGAGAGGTTTGTGGGTAGTGGTGCGTGCGCAGTCCGGTCCGGGGATATTTCACAGAAACGGTTGTGAAAAAACAAAAACAAAAACGTGACGATTTGTAACCCGTCCAGCATGATAACAGCTTGAGGATGGCATAACGTATGCTGGCTCTTACACGGTGATGTCTGTTCCTCAAAGATAAATGTGATTTTATTTCTTTCTTATAAAAGTGCAAATCATAGGAAAAACATTAACCTGTTCCACGAGGTATCCATGTCTTGTTATATTGGTCAGGAGGAATTGGGGTATTTAGCTCGTAGCCATCGAGACCCGCTGAGGCGCGAGGCGATCGCTATAAGAGAGTACTGAGTGTGCTGGGGCAGAGGGGCTACCTGCTCCTCTGTTCGGCCGTCCTAACGTGCCCCTGGGTTCCTCTCTTCTGTGGAGGACCGGGGTCGCCTCTGCTACGAACGAAGATGCCCATTGCTTGGCGATGGGAGCTTGGCACCTTCCGCTGGCTTGTCTGAGGCAAGTCCCGCTTCCAGCCCATACCCGCATGTGTAAAAGCTGCTGGGCAAAAAGGTTGTCATCAAGTGTGGAAGCCAGCACGCAGGCGGGATTGACAGTAATACATTAATTCACGGAATAATGCGTGGACTCACTCCTCAGACCCAAACCCCGAGCACAACGGAGGCTTCTTGTGTAGTGGTGTAGCTGATGGTGTATTGGTCGCATTTGGTTTGTGAGCAGTTATAAAAGCCAATGGCAAGCAGACGGCCTATATCATTATGGGTAACATCCAAGCCAAAGCAAAATGGGCAGAAATATTTTAGTCCAGCCTGTGAGCCGGATCCTCCATCTTTCTTCTGCCTGCAGGCACACACACAGCACACACAAGGACCAACACGTGTGCCATGCTGCGCAATGAGAGCCAGAGCCAAAGCACACTGTCGCTTCGACTATGATCACGGCGAGCGTCTCCCGCCGATGTCGTATGTTCAAAAATAGCCCCACTGTGCACTCCAATCAAGCTGTCCTCACGTTAGCGAATGGATCGTGCCTCTTACCTTTTGGGAGTCGTGTTGAGATCGTGCCATGTCGACACATACTACAGTGCTTCGTCATGTCTCTCCCTCCTGCCTTCCTCCTCCTCATCTACGACTATTACCACAAAGAGGTAAGAAGAAGATAGAGTGGAGGTATGATTAGATGTGCATCGTCAAACTTCGATCCCGACTGTAGACTTACTATATAGAGCTTGTATGATAGCAACACTATCTTATTATCATTATTGTTAAATTTAAGAAAACAGCATCTCACATGAATATACCAATACTAAAGACAGCATGATTATAGTAATTGTGGCTATTAAAATAATAATAACTCTAATATGTTATGTAAGAAAATATGAAAGAATACAAAAACATTATGTGGCTTCAGAAGGCAAGGGTAAGGCAAGCGTCAGAGCCAAGGACGCAGAAACCCCCAACATCTATTAAGATTCAATTGGGTGCGCTGGACTGTTGCGGAAATACCTATCCATGCTATTGACCAATGTCCGACAAACGGCATTTGTCCTGCCATGTAGACAGGCGAGAAACATGATGGATACACCATTTCCACCTGTGATGTGTCACTATGTCGGAGTCGGCTTGTGTAAGTGTGTGAGCGCGCTTTTCCGCTGACTCTGCTGCCTCCTTGCTCTTTCCACATGTGGGTGCTTTGGAATTGAGGTGGGAGTCGAATTGATAGCTCCCCTAGGTTTTGGAAGGTGCGAGAATTGAGGAATGTCACTGCATGCACGGTTAAGCCTAGCGGGGAAGAAAAAGAACAGCAAGGAACAGCGGAATTTCGAAGACTGCCACGTGCTGTGTACTCTTGTTGTGGTGTTGGGTGGCGCTTTCGCGTGCCCCGCTGCCGTCGGTCCTCCGTCTCGTCGGGATCCCTGGGCGCGATGCACTGTAAGGCAAGAGGATTAGGATGAGGGGTGGAGGGAGTTGCTCTCGCGGAGACTAAATACAGGCGAGTGGTGCCAGTGAACTGTGTTTTACGTCTCTCGCTCACTCCAGTAGAACCTGTCTGGTCCCTGGTGTGCCAAGGATCATCTTGCTCTTCGAGGCAACATCCTCAGGATGGAAACACCCGAGGGGTAATACGATAGAGCACAAGGTCACCCATCAACAGTCTCCTTTCCCAGGACAGCAACAAAAGACATTCAGAAGCGGACGACGCTAAGATGAATCATAGAGGAAACATCTCAGATTTCGAATATACACACCAGCAGTGGGTGAGGATCAGGCATCGCATAGTGTGGAAAGTGTAGAAAGATTAACAGTGCCTACCTGTTTTAAATCTTTACTTGCACACGACAGATTCTTTCCGCCGTGTGTCATGCTCTCTTATTGTTACTAGCAGGGTAGTGTGATGGACGGTGGTGAGATTATCAGGCCGTTGAAGAATGAGGCAAAACGTTAGGGTCCTGGTTTCCAGCGAGGGGCATACTCTGCGGTGCTGGCTCTACTGCTGCCGATTGGTCAATTCGTTTAACCTCAGCTCTGGAGCTGCCGATTTGGTTTGAGCGGCCGCACGGAGGTACCTGAGGTTGGGCGACGAGGCTCAGTGGTGCCACACAGGCTCTGGCTGCCTCCCCACATCTCTTCCTCAGCCACAGATGCCCTGGCAATGGCCAGAGAATACTGGACTCCTAGTATCTGCTAAAAACAACGCCTGAAATTATCCAAAGTCCTCGCTGGCACACACAACCATGATGACCACAGTGGCGCTGGGCTTTTTATCAAACTTGGAGGATCACGCTTCCACAGCATCTGACCACAGATCACTATCGGTTTCCTCCGTTGGCTGTGGCTCTAAGACAGTGTATGGGTGTGAGGTTCGTGTGACTGGTCTGGCACTGTGCTGTGTATGGTGGGGCGTCCATTGAAGACACAGTCTTTTCCTCGCGTCTTCCCTGTTCTTCTCTCTGCGTCATCGGCTGCCGCTGCGGCTGCGTGAGTGCACACTACAGCAGTCGAGAAGCGTGGGCTTCAGTAAGACTGCTGTAGGGCAGTCATAACACAAAGGACCCCAGCCTTGATTGAAAACCAGTGGATGGGCGCTTAACAATCGGACAGAAGGCTACAATGTCAGGGCCTAACATCTAGCACTAGAAGCACCACAGGTTGCCAACACGCTTCCAGTGCCCTTCGCAAATGCCCTCCATGGCTAGATGGATCCACCGGATTGTGTACTTACATCAATAGAAACAGTCTCGACTACGACTAACACAACTCTGTCAAGTGTACATTTGTCTCGCTACTCAAATTCATGTTAACAGAAAAAAAAATAATGCGGTCATTGCGAATAGAGTTACTTCGGACACTATTACTTTCCCAGGGCGATTGTCCATGCGATAACCAATTATTTTAGGACTGATTCACACCAAATGTCAGACTTACATCGTGTGCACCCATTTGCTAGAGTACAAACATGAATAATCTCTGTAATTGGCAGGAAAGCTCACAAAGTCAACTGTTCCAGAATACTGAAGATCCCTCTCCTGATAATATCAACCCTTATTATTACAATCAAGAAGGCTGTCCTTCGTTGCATACAGGGCACACCGCAGGGCCATGGTGAGAGTCACTAGGAACGTGGGGCGGGCTGGTTCATCGTTTGATAATGTGAACCATGAGGACCAGCTAAAATTTAGGTCTCTGTGACAAGGAACGGGTTGACATTAAGTTACAAGCCAACGTTAAGTCCTACGCCCGGCGGGGAATGAAAGCGCATGGAGGAGGCAATATATCCAAAACTCGCCCATTCACAAAAAAGCCCCCGCTTCGTGCAGAGAAGGTTGATAATAAATGCAGTGACTGTTGCGCAGACCCGGCGGGTGAGCCCAAAAAATTCAATGGCAAGCTGTTAATATATGCGCAGGGCCAGCAGTTCCCTGATCTAGGCTGAGATAGTTTATTGGCAACAGGCTATGGCCCCAACTCAGGATTTCACAACTAAGACATGGGCAGGATTCGATTGACAGACGTCGTACTTTTGACGGTATGGTCGATAAGTCAAAGGTCAATGTTCAGCTGTGCGAGGGCGCATCACTCTAGTCCGCTCCCAGCTAGTGTTCCTTCTACTGTCAGTGGGGAAGAGTCCTGTATCTCACGATTTTGCCTTCATTTCCATCGTTCTCCACTGCTCTGGCGCGCATACCGATTACCCGAGAATTCTTCATGAGCGATGAGGGACAGAGAAGGGGAAGCTTGTGCAAAATGGCTTAGTGCACACGAACTTGCATCGAGGCGCCATTGTGGTGCCCGATTTCAAGGCTTGCCTCTATAACCCGGAACAATAGACTGGATTAGGAACAGCAAGCACCCTCGGCTTTGACTTTCGGGTATCAGTTAGTCTCTGGAGTTGCCAGGACTATGTCCATTTCCAATACTGGTTGCTTCATGGTTTTCTTTAAGGTATTCAAAAGAGGCGATGTGGACGTGAGAACTTTGTGCCATGAAAAACATTGGAGGGGAGAAAAGGGGCAAGTCTGCTTTCCAAAGAAGTAATCCAGCATATCTGAGCGGCGGCCTATCTAGTTGCCGGCAGCCTAGTTTCTTGCTGTTTGTCAGGTTGTACCAGGCCTATGGTTATAGGCACGTCTGCTCGCACGTCCCCATGATTACGTGCGGACTAGTCCCCCAACTCTTCTCCTGCTGCTGCTGTCTGAAGAACTCCATTACAGCAAAGCCCGCCCATTTGAGAGCGCAGGGTCAGGGCAAGCCGTGGCATCTCTGCTTGCACCAATCCACGAATACTATCAGCAAGTCCCCCAAGGGAAGAGCTGTCTCCTCAAGGTCAGAGTAATTATCATCATCCATTATAAATCTCCTCCTCTGTGTCGGGTGGAGTCATTCTTGTCTCATGACTGCTTTGCGTCTGTTTCTCCCCTCCGGGCTCCACTCTGTATGTGAGGTGCCAGGGCAGCGACACCTCCCTCTCCCCTGGTTATGTCAAGCACGAAACCTGACTCAGGGACATATGAATCTCATACATTGGCTGGTGCCACCATCAGAACAGAGTAGTAGAATAAGGAAGAATCTATTGGCTTACCTCTGTGGATGCATGGCTAACCAAACTCTGTGTGGATATATCAGTGCTTTATGTAAACATGGAAGGACACACTTGTCAGCCCTCACCCCTGCTCAGAGCACAGGCCCTCGGCTCTCAGACTGTCTGCTGATCTACTGCACTCATAAAAGAGCCTGCCAGGAAGTAGGTCCACTTGTTGCAAAAGGGGAGAATGTAAGGGGAGCAGCTGATTGGGACACAACGCACCTTCCTGGCTGCCTTCGCTATTGTTTAGCACGTCTGGCAGTCTGAAGCGCTATGAGAGGCACGAGGAGGATCAGGGCCTGAATCAAAAGAGCAATAAAAGCACACAGCCAGCATCATACAAATTATTATAAAACTTGCTGCTTAAGAACAAAATCCATATGTGCTGTTATTATTAATTATTTACACTGGTTTATGTTCTATGTAACCGCATTTCTTTCTTCAAAGGATAACAATGATATGATTACATGTGTTTGTGATGTTATATGGACAGGGGCTGAGGCCCATAATCACGGCTCAGTGGAAGACCTTTGTTCTCACACTAGATCAACGCACCCAATGTTTAAAACTGTCCCTCTGACAGGGAAGTAAGGACAAAAAAAAAACCTGTGTTATACAGCACGACTACAGGTCCCAGGGCAAGTGTAGGCTCCCAAACGCAGGGCTGTATTTTACTTAGGAGCCAGGCAGCAGCGCGTAGAGTAGTTCAACACATGCCAGGAATCATATTTTAGGATTAATGTCCAATAAAGTTTAAACCTCTAATCTTCTAATTTCGCAATCTATCTGACTTCAATGCTTTTTGCACTGAATTAATATTGAAACTACAGATTCTGGTCAGTCTTATTCTCTAAGTTGTAGGCTATAGATGATTTGTCTGGAAGCTTTATTAGCTCGTACGCTGACAGTAAAATTGTTCATGTAATGTTTGTTGTTTTTCTGTTTTTTTATTGGATTTCCACACCTCTGAAGGCTGAAGAAGCGCTAAAACGTGAATGCTAGCCAATTCCTTTACCCTTATTGTCATACAATACGATCATTGGCTTAACTAGGATTAAGTCTGGATCCTGTCTATGTCTTTGTGTTATTATCTCTACATTATTAGCGTACTATGAACCGGGACACTGCAAGAATGCTCAGTCTTGAATAATAACCTGATACATATAATTCATGAATCAAATATAAATACTGGTCTAGTTAGATTAAGAACATTAGTGCACTGTCCTGTGCGGGTGAACGATCTAGAAGAGACCCGTAACGTTACCTATCCTTATATAATAGGCTGTTGGCTTATAATGGCTTCAGTAAAAGAAGCGACCTTGTTGCCATCATGGTAGTGATGCAGTTGATACAAGATCTTCCACAGGGACTCAAGCGAAGTAGAGGTATAACTCTTAATAATTACGGCTTTAGTATAACGAACGCATTTAATAAAACAGTAGGGCTATGTTTTTGTAGGCCTAATGCTTTTTTTTATTATTCTATCAGAAATTGTTAGGACTGTTTAATTCCAAGTGTAGGCCTAGTTGATATCTGCGATAAATCAGGTGGAGAGTTATAATTACGCAAATATAATCACTATTATAGGAGATGACTTTTTTGGAGAGAGGCTACATTAGAGTTGCCCTTATGTTAGGCACACTAATTGAAGACTACCCAGTTTGATGATCTCCATTTCTAAAATTGGCACGGCCGAGACAACGCAGGTGGGGCGCTCCGTGCATTTACAAGTGTGCCTCCTGTATTGACAAGACGCATCGTTACGGCAAAACTGATTGTTCGCGAACAGATTGTTTTTAACAACAGATGTCTTTCTGTGAGTATGTTTGCTCTACAGTGGCACCTACAGACCTGGTGTGTGACAGTTCCGGCCATATATACGGGACAGTCCCTGCGTCTGATTCGCCAAGTGGGTACTTTTGCCAGCGATATGCTGTACATGATCAGGAGATCGGCTTGTCGGGTGCGTTGGTCTCTGGCTACACATTGCCTACCAAATTCCCAATAAGTGTGGGCTGCCTGCCATTGTGAACTTTTTTTTTTATTCATTGCAGAACGGTGTCAGCCGAAGCTCAAGAGCAAATAGTAGGCCTACCACGAGAGCGCCTGCGCACAAATTAAACTCGTAAAACGATGCCAATGTCTCTAATTCTTTTACACGTCAAAATATTTTATTTTCATGGGATCTATATTGATCGTTTTGGAAAGTGTATTATTGCACCAATAGCCTATATTAGAAATGCCGTAACAAATACGTTGACCCAGCTTCATAGCAATGCTTAAAAAACTTACTTTGTTGTCTTGTGTTCTAGCATCCGATCTTGTTTCTGTAATTGGGGTTCACTAACGTTGAGACCGTTTCTTCTTGTTTAATTATATCCCGGGTTTTTCTCTCTTGGTGGTGTGTGTCAGCTAGTTTTGCGTCATCTTTGGTCGTGTCGCGGGGGAGGGACGTCTGTTTGGAGCAATGGGAGGCATGCCTGTTAGTTTGTTTGCAGGTAAACCCCACTCTGATTGAATATACATTCAATGATTATAGGGGTATCTCCTGTACCTTTCAAACTGTTATCTCCTTTCAAAACGTGGAGAGGCTAAGTGGGATAAGGGGTGGGATAAGTGTGCTCACTGACAGGGAAGGGGGAGGTCAGTTCTTCTGTGTTTTGTGGGGGAAGGGGGCACAAAACAGAGGGCTATGGGCCCCGCTTAGGTCTCTGTGGAATGTAATTGAGGCTCTCTCTCTCTCTCTCTCTCTCTCTCTCTCTCTCTCTCTCCTCTCTCTCTTCTCTCTCTCTCTCTCTTGCTCTCTAATTGACTCTCTCTCTCTCTCTCTCTCTCTCTCTCTCTCTCTCTCTCTCTCTCTCTCCCCCCCACACACACACACTCACAAAAAATCATACAAATCGCATGCAGTAAAAAGGGCACCGTGTGTGGTGTCGAAGGATAATAGCTAGACCACAACCCTAAGAATATTCAGCAAGCAACAACGCACAGCGTACACAATAATCTCTGATACGTATTTGCATGTTGTAAGTAGGCCACCATGCGGTAACATGTCATGGTACTCATGTTAAATAATTATTATTAGCCCTACATTTGGCCAATTGGCAAACTCAAAACAGTCAAGTCGACCATTGTGGAGAATAATGTAATGGCAGAGGCAATGAACTTCACTAATCTCTTCTCTTCTGGCACTTGTGAGACTTCTATTCCAAAAAGTAAATGGATAACTTTTTCACACGGTAAACTTTAAAAAAATGTTGTGTTTTTCATTGGCAAACCTCCTCCTTTTCATTATAGACCTTTAAAATGGTGATGATTGTATTATGGAATTATGTGCAGAAGAAAGCGAAGCGCGAGCGAGGGTCTAATTATCACTGCCTCCATTATCCGCCAACTCATGTCCCGTCCCCCTCCCCATCCCCCTCCCGACGTTGGCCCTCCCCAGCAGTTGAATTCTACACGATAGTGTGTCTAACATATACACCATGGAGAGACCGTTTTCTCCATCTTCCATGAGCTGTTATACGAGAGGCATAGACTAGTCGCTACAGTCAGTATTAGTTTGCCACTTTGCAAATACCTTATACCTATAGTTTCATATGTTGAATATTGCACCCACAATAAAAATGTGTCCTTGTGATACACATATGAACCCTTCTTGTGTTGGTGAGTAGACGCATGTATTTTTAATAGCTGATAATTGATGGATATGCTGATTGCACTAAATAACACACCAAGTTCACTTTTACTTTGGACTAGAGTCCAACTGTTGATCGCGAAAATGCGTCATAGGAGTAAGTCGTATTATAGTTAGACGCCTACCTATGCAGAACATGGAACCAGCCTTTGATATCAGTGCTAATTAGGTCTTTAAAAAACTAAGTCCACTGCACAATTCCTCTCACGAGGTCAGTCCTGCATATAGCGTAAGCCTACTATCCTATTTATTATGTCCCTATTCCGAATGTTATCCCAGGTCCTCTCACAAATTAGCAATGTATCGCTTCTTATATTTACTTACTTTTTGATGTGAAGATAATAGTCGCGCATAGAGAGCGCCTATCAAAACACACAACTGATGCGTTAAGAACCCCCTCCAACAAATAATATCCTTGACTGCTGCCTCCTCTCCCCTACGGTATTTCTGTTTGTGTAGTTTAGTCTCAGAACGAACGTTCCTCTTAACATGGGGCCGGGGGAGAGAGGAACTACGATACCCAGAAGGCGTCTCGCTTCTCCACAAGCTGGCTTCTTGCGCTTTGGGAGTGTTTTCCATTTAAACAAACAGTCCTGCTGAAGATGGCGGAGAGTTCATAGACGCGAAAAAGAGAGACTGGGTCTACTCAATGAAATCACAGAGGCCGGTGAGTTTCCAATAATTTAAGCCATTAAGGTGTCTCTGTAATACCGAGAAACCGAGCAATTTGACCGCTATATGATTTACTCTTAGCCCCTTAGCGAAGCAGTTTTGCAGCGTTTAGTCCCTTGCTAAGCAGTCCTGTGTTTTACGCGTGATAAAACAACGAGCAGTCGCACCGTTCTCTCTGTTGTGGGTGTGTTCCGCTGTGTCCCCAACTCTTACCAGAGGTTTCTGCTCATTCCGCTTACCCTGTCCCCCGGTTTAGTTTTTTGGGTTGTTTCGGTAGCATTGTTTTTAAGATACAAAGTTTCCTAAAGGATAATAAGGGCATCACAGCGTGGATTCAGCGCTGGAGATGAATGTACGTCGATACTAGTGTGAACTCCTTTGTATGTAAACAGGTAGAATACGGTAATCTTTGTAAACCAATCGAAGATATCCTCGTTTATTTCGCCGAAGAACTTCTCTTTACTTTTTTACGGGCTCGACCTTTGTATACTGTAGGGATGCCACTCACGGTTTGTCGAGGATTACTCTCTCGCAGGACACGATAGGCTCAACGTTGTTCTTCTGATGGTCAAGTTTTCAGTACACAATGTTTGTATAACGTTACGGCTCATTTTCGTCACTTTGCACGGGCGTGATTGTGTTTGATCAAAACATATGGGACCCTATAGCATAGTGTTTTATATTTATGTTTGGGACATCGGTATTTGTTCATTATGTTGTGCCTGAGGTGTACCATGTTACGTGCCTGTTGTAACGTAACATGTTACATGATGTCACATTAGATCCAAAGGTACCAGCCTGCTACCAGTATATCTAGATTTATTTAGGCACTATTGCGAGAGACTCGGATACTGTTATTAAAAATCGACGTGTTTAACAGTAGATTTGAAGCTTGCCAGTTAATTTAGCCGAACTGCTGTCCGGGTCATACTATACCTGCTGCTTTCATGGTTAAGAAATAGTTTGCTCCACTACACCTTTCCCAGCAGCACGGGGATTCCTCCGCAGTTTGCTCATAGGCATAGTCATAATGACGGTGGTTAGTCATGGCAGAAACCAATGTTGATGTCTAGGTGTGCTGTATCTCGCTTTGCCCCGGTGCATCCTTGCCAATCCACCGGGTATCCCGACGTGGTGATGTCTGAAACATGTAGAGTCACTAATCGTCCATGCCGAATGATGATACAGGTTTAGTATGAACTTGGCTTTTGTGAGCCTCCTGTCAACTGTTATTGTGGAAGTTAGTTTGCATCAAGCGGGAGCGATTGTCCCTGGCCTGCACCGCACATTCCTCAACTGGGTAAAAATGTACTTGTGAGTAGGTTATATATCGGAATGCCATTAGGCAATCCCACGGATGCAGTATTTTTGTAGGTGGTGAGATGACCACTGTGGGAACCTGTTTGAAGAACGCTTTCTGCTCATATTTGTGGCAAATGGTGCCCCCTGTCCCTTTTATCTCTCTCTTTCTTTCTCCCTCACACGGCGTGTCAGGCTGCATTAACAATGAATCAATCTTTGGGGGAATTCTTTGACGGCAGATGGGGTGAAGAAGTGACTTGGGTGCATAGCTTTCACTCTTTGTCTGCCTGTCCCTATGTGCTCTCAATAATTCATTAACTTATCACATTTTCTCGTGGGACTAGAGGAGAAACTCTTTCAGCATACCAAATTGTGAGAAGATCAGAGGTGATCTAGGTATTGCCTGTTGAGGCTACTGTGTGCCGGATTATCGTTGAGACAGTTGGCCCAAGTTAGTAGTAAATAGGATGATGCATGGGAATTTTATTTCATCTCGAGTGAATCACCAAAAGAACACAGTTGTGCTGTTATGGAAATACTCCAGCACCGAAAGTGTGATGATGTTTCAAGTGGCAGCATTATGTCACATGTTTCTGAAATACCTGTCCACACTCCTGTCTTGCCTTTATGAAGCAGCACTGTTATCGGAATTGGTTACATTCCTTCAGTGTTTTGTCAGACTGAGCACAACAAGAGGAGGCAGTAGCAACTCCTGAGTATTTGCTTTAAATTAACGTCCTATCACCCGCAGGCATGCGCTTGAACCAACCACACCAGCTCCAGGCTGCAGAGGCACGACAAGCGGACAGAGACCATCGACACTGAAAGTTAAAAGCCGATTGTTTCCCTAATTGAAATTTTTTGACTCCATATGGTACCTTTTCTGTTCGGCAACAGGAGGGGGAGGTGGTGGTTGGAGCACATCCAAACAAGCAAGGGGGCTACCTCTTGGCTGTTACATGCTTGGCTCTGTGTTTCTGAGCTCCGACCAAGTCAGAGCGTTGGTAGTGAATACAATTGTGGTTTTCTTGTTGTTTTGGAGTTTATAATATAAGGCCTGTTTTCAAAGCCAGGATATAGTAAATCTGCCTCCTCTCCTAATTAATTATGTCGTTTTTATTCTTTCACAAGGCAATTTGACGTGTGTGTGTGTGTGTGTGTGTGTGTGTGTGTGTGTGTGTGTGTGTGTGTGTGTGTGTGTGTGTGTGTGTGTGTGTGTGTGTGTTCAGTTGAACAGATGTTGAGTTGAACACAAGTTGTTTAACTTTTCAGCCTTCCACAGCTAAATAAAGATGGCTCCTAAACCGGATCGTTGTGTTTCCACCTTCTGAAATATTCAAAGCAACGTTGCCCAGACAAGTAAACATTACGTGATGAGCAGAGTTGCAAAAACTTTTTTTTCCCCCCCCGCCTTCTTGTGAAAGAAGCTATGCAAACAAGCCCATAATGACCAGTTCAAGATTGCAGTCCAGCTTCCTATCTCAGTTGCATCTCATTCATTCAACAACCCCTCTCTCTACCCCTCTCCTTCAACTCTGAGGTAAAGGCCAAATGCTGGGCTAGTTGAGCCATATGTGAGCCACGCACACTTCTTAAAAAGCCAAACGGGCAGCCTGAAGCAATCATTGCACCCAATTCAAGTTTATAACCAGCAAGTCTTTGGAACAGTTCACTCGCTGTAGTCACAGCTGATTGGACGAGAGAAAAAGTTTATTAGGGAGGGGGGTGCCAAGAGCTTTGCCCCCCCCTTTCTCTGCCCTTCCTCTTTAACTTCGTCGTCCCCCCCACCCCCAACTCTTTAACTTTCTCTCCCTCAGCTGAAGAATGCTCATAAACAGGATTCACCTGAACCAATCATAGGGGGAGAGTCACAAAGTCCTAGTTTAAATTTTACCCTAGTAAAATGCTAGTCGAAGTTTGTTGTTTTGTTTAGGGCCTCCGTTCTAAAGTCTCTTTAGGGGTGGAGACTCGGGGTGGAAAAAAGTTCAGTTTGTGGATAAATGTTACCAGATGCTCTCTCTTTCCCACTCACTCTTTCGCTCCCTCTCGTTCTTTCTCATCTTCTATTTCTGTTTCTCTCTGTTGCTATTTCCTTCTATCTGTGGGTCTCTGTCCCTTTCTCTTTCTCGTCATGCTTTGTGCGTGTCTCTCTCCCGGGCTCTCTGTCCACCAGGCAGGGGAGAAAGAGAGGGGGAAGCCGGTGTAGAGGACAGTGGTGAGGGGAAAATAGTGGGTGCGGTGGCAAGTTGAAAGTTCTGGGGTGAACTTCTCCACTCCTCCGCGGACACCACCATCCTTGCTTTCATTTTGTGCCCCTTCCTCCCACTCAAGTGCCCCAACCCTTTTCCTGCCCCATGGTGTCCTGTCCCCTCCTTTCTGCTCCTCCTGAGTCCTGCCAGTCCAGTCTTCGTAGTCACAGAGCGCTTCCTCCAATTCAAGTGCCCACCCTTTTCCTGCCCCATGTGTCCTGTCCCCCTCCTTTTGCCTCCAACCCTGTAGTCCAGAGGAAAGTCAAAGTCTTGAATGACACAGAGTTCCATTTCAATGTTAGAGGCCCTGGTCCTTCTCAACACCTGCTTAATGGCTTCATGTCAACGCTGGCCAGGAACGGTTAACCCATCCCATTTAGATCCCCCCCTTCCCCCTCAACTCACTCACAACACTTTCTGTTGATAATTGGGGTTGGATGTTATCCCCCCCCCCCCCTGCCATTTCTGGATTATGTGGAAAACGGTTCTGTCACCTTTTATAGTATTTGACTCTTCACTGTGATTTTGTTTATGAAGCATGTAGTTAAAGCAATGCATGGTTCATGACGTTCGTAGCAGGGAAACCAGGGAGGCTTTCGTTTTTTTTCTTTCCGCCTGAATAGCAGAACTGAAATGTTTGTCACGTTTGTGCTGTGTTTTTGTTACACTTCTTGGTGCACTGCTCTATTATCGGTAGTCAAACTGAGTCCGATTGTTCTGTTTGACTACTGTGTGCTGATTTGCCTGACGTCAGGAGATAACCTTTTGCTAGGAGACACGCGCGTGGAAGTGGGCACTGCCAAATTTTACTACTAAATTTTTCCGTTTCCACAAACCAGTTGTTTGCAGTCTGAACCTCAATTTATTATGAAAACCCTAATAGTCAGAATACATGGAACAAGCTAGCTCTACTCCTTATCATGGTCCATAAACCTTAATGTGCGATGTCGGTTAAGAACGGTCACAATGAATTTCAATGCGCTTTAATTGGTACATTTTGTAGCAGCCAGCAAATGGTTTGTGCGCCAGAATTCACAACACTACGTTTTGTGAAGTGTGTAGCTGCCACGGGTGTTTTGCGTCAACCAAAGTGCAACCCACATTCTGGTGTTGGGCACTCCCTGAGCCAGCACAATATTCACATCAAACGTATCCTGGAACGTGACGACTACTACTGAGTGGCCCAATGTCATGGAGTTTATAAGAGGAAACAACTACTATCACCCACCTACTTATCCTGTTGCGGAACACAGTGCCTGATTATAAAAGAGAGGGCGAGGGCCTGATTAGCTTTGCAGGCTTAAGACACCCAGCAGATGGAGCAGAAAATACGGTGCCACCAAGGCGTGTGTGTTGTGCGTGTGTGTGTTGTGTGTGGTGTGTGTGTGTGTGGTGTGTGTGTGTGGTGGTGTGTGTGTGTGTGTGTGTGCTGTGTGTGTGTGTGTTAATTTGGATTGGGACTCTGTAATAGTCCTATCATTTGTCTGCTATGACGCGCCGCGTTCCTGTGTCAGTTCAGCTCTGTGTGGTGACCGCTGTAAGCCAGCGTGTCCTCATAAGTCATTTTAAACACACTCTTTAATAGTGTTTAGCTGGACCCCAGTCCCCATGTGCGAGGAGGGTACACACCACTACCCTCTAACGAAAAGTTTAGAGAGAGTTTGTGAGGGAGAGCGAGGAAGAAGAGGAGGACAAAACGTTTGAGATAACAGACGTCCTTTCCAAACGTACTTCTGTCATTATTTTTTACTGCGCGAAAAAAACGCTTGAGCTTTAATGGACTTCTTCGAGAGCGATTTAAGAGAGGTGACCGCCCTTTGCTTTTATTTTCGATCAAGAGTTTATTGTGTTGCCTAGTTTTCAATCTGAGGGAAACCGCTTGGAGTGCTGTATACCTTCTTTCACGCGAAATCTTAACACCCAGTTCTGTCCACAGACAGAACTGGAAAAAAGAAGCGGAGGTGATAGAGAGGAGGTTGAGGCAGCAAGTCAGCAACCTCTTTTGAGAGGAAATTCTTTGCCGCAGGGGTCAAAGTTCAGGTTCTGCGCTGCGCGGCGGACCACGATCTGGACTGGAAGGGAAAGGTGAAATAGACAAACAGGGTAACTTTTGACCCACGTGCACGGAGCTGCGGCCATGGAAACGGCCCCCAGGCCTCCAGCTCTGGCCTCGTGGAACAGAGCCTGGTCTCTTCATAGTGTTTACACTAGCACCCACCATAAGCCAAGACCCGAGCGTGAGGGACGCGGAGGGCGGGAGGAGAGGGAGGCGGACGGGAGAGAGGGGGGAATCGGGAGGGGAGAACAGGGGAAGGGCTGTATGAGAACTTAGTAGGCAGGGCAAGAAAGGGAGGGGGAAAGGGAATCGAGA
>OLKM01005984.1:0-15391 GCA_900291075.1 Melanogrammus aeglefinus | reverse complement strand
TACGTATACCTTTGTCAATAAGTTAAAAAATATTACCGTCCCTGAAAACACTTGCATTCTCTATAGGACGTTGATTCTCTGTATACCTAATTATAGATTACTTTTCTTTGGGCTGCAGGCTGTAAGAAAGCACTGGGATCATCACCTGGTTCCATCTCGTCCGGGATAACTTCATCTACAATTTATTAGAACTGACTCACCCGCAATGATTTCCTTGTTGATAATTCCTTTCTTTTTACAGCACCTTTGCGGTCGCTTGTGCTCATGGGGAGAAAAATATTCGCCGGCTTATGCGGCCTTACTTGTGCCGAGTGGGAGGAATCGGCCTTCCTCAAATGCCCATTACGCCCTCCTAAATGTATATATCCTATCTCGACGACATTTTGGTCTATCGGACAAATCGGAAGCAGATTTTCAAGATCTTTATATAACGTTCTCAATTCCCACCACCCCCGCATCAAACTGTAAACATAACCTCCATCTCCCCAACAGGTTCCCTTCCTGGACACGGTAGTCTTTCTTCACTGAGACGAGGGATGGCCAATAAAACATTATTCCACTAAGGTCTATTTCAAGACACCGATAGACATTCTTTATTATTTAACAAGCAGTAATCATCCCCCGGCATTCTTTGTTTCAATTATCAAATCACAATTAATCCGTTTTCACCGAATCTGCTTCCCTTCCCCAGCATGTAGAGGAGGCCACCAGAACCCTGTTCTGAGGCCCTTCAGACCTCAGCGGTTACTCTAACGTTCCTTCGTACCATTAAGCGTGAAGTAGCCTGCTTTCTTCCGCTGGACCGGCGGTCGACCTCCTGCAAAGACAAAAGATAAATTCCACTTGTCATACATTTTCACACCAACTAGGTCCTTAATCAGCCGTCAAACAACACTTCAACTCGGCCAAAAAAACCCAAACCACCCCACTCGCACCTTTCAAATAATTTATGGCATACTCGCGGAATAGGAATTTGAAGCGATTTTCTGGTCTTCCACCACAGCTTTAATAAAACAATACTCACACGTCATAGGATCCTACTTTCACCAACCTTAAGATACATTTCCAAAACCGGTCGTTCTTTGGCGCCCCCATCTGGCAGACCTTTTCTTTGCTTTCTTGCAATGCTGGTATATTTGCC
This sequence comes from Melanogrammus aeglefinus, assembly GCA_900291075.1. Taxonomy (NCBI): domain Eukaryota; kingdom Metazoa; phylum Chordata; class Actinopteri; order Gadiformes; family Gadidae; genus Melanogrammus; species Melanogrammus aeglefinus. The sequence goes on along the minus strand of OLKM01005984.1, from coordinate 14,250 downwards.
ATACAAATGTCAACAGTGTAAGGCCTATATATGTGTGGTGTGATGCACAGGTGCCCTATTCAGAGCACCGTTTCGCTGTACTCAACATCGCTGTGTATCACATCAAGAGGGAGATCAAATTTTCAACCTGTTATATGTCCATTTTCTCTCAACACATCTTTCCAGCTCTCTTCTCTCAGGGCCTGGAGTCCAATTCCCTGTTGGGTCTTGCTGCCCAGAGGGGGCGGCTGAGAGGAGGTGGAGGTATAGCTTCTTCTATAGCCCCCCTCTCTTGGTTTAAAACGGTCACACTATCTCACCCCTCTGCCCCATCGCCTAACCATAAACCTCTTCCATCCTCCAGATCCAATCTACACACCTGCGCCCCCACCATAAACCTCCTCCACCCCTACTTCTCAAAAATACATAACCCCCTTCTCTCCTACCTGAACCATCAAACCTCTTCACCTCCTCTTCCTCAACATAACCTCCGATCTTGGCCCTCGCGCTAACCATAATTTCCGATCGCAGATCCAGATCAACCTGGCCCCCACCATAACCTCTCATCCCCCCTCTTCTCAACATAACCCCTTCTCTCTCCCTTACCTAACCATAACCTCTTCACCCCTCTCCTCAACATAAACCTCGCCATCTTTCCCTCGCCTAACCATAACCTCTTCATCCAGTACATCCAACCACCCTGCGCTCACCATAACCTTTTCATCCCCTCTTCCTAACATAACCTTCAGCTCTCCCTTTTCTCTTCATTTTAATTACTTTACCTTTTAGTTCTTTTTTTTTTATTTTTATTTTCCTTTTTCAAAGCAAACGTTTATTTTTTGAAGTATATTAGCTTGTTGCCCGTGCCCTCCTCTCTCCTGTATTTTAGGGAGAAGAGCGCCCTAACCTCAACCTAACCTTGCCAGGAGCTAGCCATAATGTATAACTTTGATGCTTTTATTATTTACCTGTGTTTTTTTTTTTTTTTTTTTTTTTTTTTTGTTTTTTGTTGGGGCCACTCCCACTCTGGTAAGCTTTCCATTCTCCTGCCTGTCCACTCCCCACATCTATTGGGAGACAAAGGGGTGTGGGCCATTGGTTAAACCAACCAACCACACCTGGTACCCAATCGAGCCTAATTGCTATGGACCTAGCCTCTTACCTACGCTTAATTCTGTGCTGTCCATTCCTTTGTTCTCATCCTCTGACGAGCCTAATGGGATGAAACGTTAGGAACACTCTTCTCTGTATTTATGTGAATGAGCTTCTTTTGGTAAATTGTTTCTTTTGCGATATACTTTGAATATGGATACCTGGATATTTTAATCCAATATTTATTTTTATTTGTTAATTTTTATCAGCCTTGTTGGCTCACAACGCCTGTTCATTTTCTTTTGCATCGAGATCCATAAACATCCTTTTTGGCAAATCATCTCGGGAAACTATTACTTTACTGGTCCCTGCTGTGGGTCGAGCTGTTTCAAAGCCATCTATTTGAGCGGTGAGCTACCCCAACACCTTAAACCTGACAGCAAAACAAGAACTTAAGACATTCCACCAGCCAATCGGCGAAACCGTTGTCTCTCCTGGCCCAGCCACAACTACCCCCCAGCTCCACTAATTCTACCGGCATACCAGCAGTATCCTGTCTTCGGCTTACGCTAGAACCTACCATCTGGGTCTAAGCTACAACCTAGCCCCCAAACTAGGACGCATTCCACCAGCCCTACGAGCGGTCCCCAACAGTATCCTTATCCTGTCCCTGGCGCCTAGCCAAGCGTCCTGTCTCTGGTCTAGCTACAAGCCCACCATTCCCCAGTTAAGACCGCCCCACCAGCCCCTACCGTCTTGCAGGCCTCAACAGTATCCTGTCTCCGGACTGCTACGTGCCTACTTCCCAGCCTAAGACGCCCCCCAACCGACCGGCGACGCTCGTCTCCTGACCTAGCTACAACGTCTGTCTACGGGTCTAGCTACACCCAACCTACCGGCTATAGACGCCCCACCAACCCTAGCCCGGGCGGCCGCTCAACAGTAATACCTGCTCTCCGGCCTTAGGCTACGACCTACCTTTCCAGCTTAAACGCTACCACCAGACTCACCGGGCGGCCCAGCAGTATCCTGCCTCCTCGACCATGGCTACGATTCTACCTACCCTCCTCAAAACCCCCCCCAGCTAGGCCACTCCATTGGTCCTTACGACCAGCACCAGCAGATCCTGTTCCTGGCCTAGACTACGACCTTGTTTTTCCGTCTAGACGCCCCACCAGCCTTACCTGAAACTAACAGTATCCTGTCTCTGGCTACCTACAGCTTAACCCTCAACTAAGACAGCCTCTACCAGCCTACATCTCGACCAACAACCCTGATCTTTTAACATTAGTTTATATTTTTTTTGTTGATCTGGCTTATCCGTTATTAGTATTTCATTGATTGTTTTTCATTACTTTCTTAATTATTCCCTATACACAATGCAAGTTATGATTTAACCTGATTAGAGTGTATTTCACATATTTTCTCTGTTTTCCCTCCCCTCTTTTTCTCCTTTTCACCCCAAACCGTTCTTTTTTTTCCTTTTAGTTAAACAATCAAGATGGGCACTCTTTGAATAACAGATTTAGTTTATTGAGGTACTCACATTCAGGACACAGGAGGCCTCTCCTCGCAAAGGCCACCCCTGTTGGACAAAACACATTGACTGATCTACAACTTTAAACTAGCAAAATACATATTTTAATTATTTACAATCCATACATGCATACAGATATTTTAGCAGAATCCCTTCAAAATGGTGCCCCTCCACTGGATGAATGGGCAAAGAAGGGTAGCTCACTCACGCCTTATTCAATAGCCAGCGGCACCCGATGACACGAGTTTATAACCTTAATCTCCAAAACCAATACAGTTTACCTAGGAATGTGTATAATAACAACCTACACATCACTAATAGAGCCACTATGCAAGGGATCAAAAGGACCTCACTGTTGGTTCTAGGGCCATTTCATGGCTGAGGGTCCCTGGAGAGAGCCCTTCAGGTGGGCCACCAACGTATGGAGACGCCTTACTCCCTCTCCTGCAACCTGCGCTACGTTCTTTTATTATTCCATTTGCCAAAAATTTCACCACCCACCATTCCGCCCATCTTATTCTCAGACACGCTGTAGGCCTATCCCACCACTCCCTACAAGACCACAGGCTACTTAAAACACCGTATCAACACCGCAACACATTAATTCTGCCTTTCTAGGCCTTTGCCCATTCCCTCCTCTTCTTTCCCTTCCGCCATTTTCTTACGGTTTATCTCGGCCGTTTCCTTCCCCACTCTACAGCTACATCTACCTCTCAACACCACGCCATAACGTCATTCGCCCTACCACAAACGCCTCCCAACCACCAGGTACGTCCACCCTCTTGCTATCCCACCAGTACAGACCACTCTAATAGACACCGTCTGCCCTAACCTATTTTTGTCGTGCACCGTTCCTAGGTCTCCCACATCAGACCTACAACCCCTGACCCCGTTTTCTGACCTCTGCAACTTCCCAAGCCCAATCGTCTCTCCCTTCCAGGAGACTTGACCCGGGGACCTTTTGACCTTTTGCCATCCACCTCGGCCCGACCCCTCCCACACGCTCCTTCGGACGGGGCGCTGGGTCTTGGGGGTCAGTAAACAATTGATATGGTAAGGGTGGTATAAACAACCATAATCCCGTCACTTTTGTGCCGAATCCACCCCTGCCCTCTCTCACCTCCTCTAAAGTCTCCACCTTCATGCCTCTCCATCTCATCCCGCCTTTCCACCAGGCTCCATCTTCTTCCTCCCCTCCTTCTTCCTCCACCAATTTTTTTTCCCCCTCTAGACCATTCAGATGGTTTAACCAACTCGGATCTCCATCTTACTCCCAGCCTCTGTGTACATCCTCACACCACCGCACAGCCACTATGTGGTCTCTCCCCAATTAGAAAACCCATCATCTATTAGGTGGACTCGAACATTTAGCTCGCATATAACCCAATTCAAAGGACGGTATCCAGGCGGCAGCTTCCCGGAGCGACGCATACGCCACCTCACCGCCATACCTCCTTGAGGCTCAGTCCCCTAGGACCGGACACCAATTAATTGTTTTTTCCATTGGCAATTAACAATTGCCTTAGGGAACAAACGGCACTCACTATCAATCAAGGACACCCGACGACTCGTTTAGAATAACCGAATAAAATTCCCCAGGCCCGCATCGCACATTCCCCTTTTAACTGTAATCTATTAAATTATCTGCGCAAGCTTTACCGCTGCCGTATAAGACCAATTTAATACTTTTTGTTAGGGACAACATTGGAGGGATGCTGGACTCCGTTGCGGTTACTAAATCAATCTATCCCTACTCAGATGTTCACACGACAACGATAACATCCATTGGACCCGGAGACGGCGGAGGGTCGATGCTGCGCGACTGGCATTACCCAACTGGTTATAGTGGGAGTCGCCAGCGCAGCGCCGTCCCCTCCGGCCTCCCGTGTCCAATGTCACCAACCATCTTCCACCCTTCAGGCTATCTCTACTGGAACGTAAGTCCTGGAACGGTCTTACCTTTATCCCGACAACCTAGCTCTTCCCGGACCGCGAACACCTGTGGAGGCGGGACATGCATACAGATCCACCGTCGTCTTATAAAAATTCTCGATTATTTTAATGACAACACAGATTATTCTTTACTACCTTTTACGTTTACCGGCTAGGTGGGAGCCCAGCCATGGGAATCCGTTTCCCCACCCATACGCGAAATGATTAAACACGACCTCCGATCTTTCCGGCCGATCTCCGGACCTCGTTTCTCTTAAGGGGAGATAACATCACGAACACCACAACGTTCAGGCTCTCCACAACTTTGAAATCGCGCCAAGGAGATCATCATATAACCGGCGGATAAGGGAGGTTCAATAGTTCTGCAAGATCGGACTAACTATGTGTTGGAGGCGACACTGCCAAACTTTGTTGACACTTCATACTATCGGCCCCTCTCACACAGCCAATGTTTTTAGAGTACACAGATGATTTGAGATATCCGACCCAGGATGAAAAGAGAACATCTCAATCACTGAATAAACCAGGCACATTACCTTTACGGTCCAGACCTCCCACGAGCAAGGGACTATTTTATCTGCCTTCAAAATACACCACCCCCCTGAGAGCTGACTGTCCCCTCCTGGTCCCTCCGGGTCTCCCATTGTGAGCGATTCGCGGTTCAATCTTATCGCTTGGCAGGAGTTGTAGAATTTTGTATATAAACCCCGTGTCCACACCCATCAGCAGGTTTACGTCAAGGATACGTATACCTTTGTCAATAAGTTTAAAAAATATTACCGTCCCCTAAACACTTTCATCTTCTCTAATAAGACGTTGATCCTGTATACCCAAGTGATAGATACTTTTCTTGGGGCTGTGCAGGCTGTTAAGAAAGCACTGGACTCATCACCTGCTTCCTCTCGTCCGGATAACTTCATCTTACATTTTTTAGAACTTGACCCTCACCCGCAATGTTTCCTTTTGAATAATTCTTTTTTTTTACAGACTTTGCGGTTGTGCCATGGGGAAAAATATTCCGCCGGCTTATGCGGGACCTTACTTGGCCGATTGGGAGGATCGGCCCTTCTCAAATTGCCCATTACGCCCCCTAATGTATTATCGATTATCTCCGACGACATTTTTGGTCTATGGACACAATTCGGGAAGCAGATTTTCAATCTTTAATTAACGTTCTTCAATTCCCACACCCCCGCATCAACTGTTAAACGATAACCTCCATTCCCCCAACAGGTCCACCTTCTGGACACGGTAGGTCTTCTTCATTGAGACGAGGCATGCCATAAAACATTAGCCACTAAAGTCTATTTCAAAACACCGATAGACATTCATTTATTATTTAACAGCAGTTATCTCCCCGGGCTTACTTTTAGTCAATTATCAAATCACAATTAATCGTTTTCCCGAATGCTTTCCCTTCCCCGACTGTAGAGGAGGCCACCCAGAACCCTGTTTTGAGGGCCCTTAGGACCTCGCGGTTACTCTAAACGATCCTTCGTACATCAAGCTGAAGATAGGCCGCTCTCTCAGCTGGACCGGCGCCGACCCCCCTGCAAAAGACAATAAATTAATTCCACTTGTCATCTACATTTCACACCAAACTAGGGTTCCCTTTAATTCAAGCCGTTCAAACAACACTTCAACTCTGGCCAAAACCCCAAAACCACCCCACTCGCACCTTTCAAATAATCTATGGCATATCGGCGGATAGGAATTTGAAGGATTTCTGGGTTCACACAGATTTAATAAAACAATCTCCAGTCATCAGATCCTTATTTCCACCAACCTTAAATACCATTTCCAACCGTCGTTCTGGGCCCCCATCTGGCCAGACCTTTTTCTTGCTTCCTGGCAATGTTGGTATATGCCATACAATGTCAAAACAGTGTAAAGGGGCCATATATGTGGGTGAGCAGGTGCCACTAATCAAGCAACGTTTGCTTATCAACATGTGTATCACTCCAGAGGGATCAAATGGTCAACACTGTTATATGTCCAATTGTCTGCTCCAACACATTCTTTCCAGCTTCTCTCTCTTCAGGCCTGGAGTCCAATTTGCCTGTTGGTCTCTTGCCCCGAGGAGGAGGGGCGGGCTGAAGAGGAGGTGGATGTATAGGCTTTCGTTCTATAGCACCCCCCTCTTTGGGTTTTTTTTAACGGGTCGCATCATTCTCACCCCTCTGCCCCCCTTCGCCTAACCATAACCTTTCCATCCTTCAGATCCAATCAACAACCTGGCCCCACCATAACTCCTCCACCCCCCTCTTCTAACATAACCCCTTCTCTCCTTACCTTAACCATAAACCTCTTCCACCTTACCTCTCCTCAAAATAACCTCCATCTTTCCCTCGCCCTAACCATACCTTTCCATCCTCAGATCCAATCAACACCTGGCCCCCACATTACCTCCTCCACCCCCTCTTCTCAACATACCCCCTTTTCTCTCCCTTACCTAACCATAACCTCTTCACCCCCTACTCAAACCATAACCTCCTCTTTTCCCCCTCGCCCTAACCATAACTCTTCCTCAATCCATACATCCCACACCACCACTGGCCCTCACCATAAACCCGCTTTTCATCCCTCTCTCCTAAACATAACCTTTCAGCCTCTCCCTTTTCTCTTCATCTAATATACTTACCCCTTATTCTTATTTTTTATTTATTTTCCTTTTTCAAAGCAAAACGTAATCCTTTTAATATATTAGCTTGTGCCCGTGCCCTCCTCTCTCCTGTATTTTAAGGAGAGAGCGCCCCTAACTCTCAACCTAACCCTAACCCTAACCTAACCCTAACCCTTACCCTAACCCTAACCCTACCCACGCCACTTAATGACACTTCATAACATCGGCCCTCTCACACAGCCAATGTTTTAGAGACACAGATGATTGTGAGGAATTTAATCGACCAGATGAAAAGAGAACATCTCATCACTCAATAAACAGGCACATTACCATTTAACGTCCAGACCTCCCACCGAGCAAGACTAATTTTATCTGCTTCCAAAAATACAGACACAGAGCCCCCCCCGAGAGCTGGACTGTCCCCTTCCTGGTCCCTCCGGTGTCGTCCCCATTGTGAGCGATTTGCGGTCAGAATCTATCGCGTTGGCAGAGTTGTAGTTTTTAATAAACCCCCTGTCCCACACCCATGGCAGTTACGTCAGGGAATACGATACCTTTGTCAATAAGTTAAAAAATATTACCGTCCCTGAAAACACTTTCATCTTCTCTATAGACTTTATTCTCTGTATACCAATATAGATACCTTTTCTGGCTTGACAGGCGCTGTAAGAAAGCACTGGACTCATCACCTTCACATACTCAGCTCCGGATTACTTCCATCTTACCAATTTTTAGAACTGACCCTCCACCCGCAATGATTTCCTTCTCTTTGATAAATTCCTTTTTTTTACATGACTTGCGGATTTGTTGCCATGGGAGACAATATTATCGCCGGCTTATGCCGGACCTTTACTTGGGCGATTGGGAGGAACTCGGCCTTCATACCTAGCCCATGTACCCACACCTAATGTAATATCGCTATCTCGCACGTACATTTTTTCGGTCTATAGGTGACAATCCGGAAGCAGATTTTCAAATCTTTATTAACGTTTCCCATTCCCACACCACCCACCGCATCAAACTTAAACTATTAACCTCTCATCCCCACCCACAGGTCCCCTTCCTGACACGGTCTTTCTTCATACTGAGACGAGGCATGCCATATAAGCAACTATAGCCACTAAAGTCTATTTCAAATGACACCGATAGACATTCTTTATTTATTTTAACAGCAGTTATCATCCCCGGACACATACTTTTAAGTTTCACACCTTATTCAATCACTCACAATTAATCCGTTTTCACCGAATCTACTTTCCCTTCCCCAGCATGTTAGAGGAGGCCACCAGCAAACCCTGTTTTGAGGCCCCTTAGACCTCCCGCGGTTTACTCTAAAACGATTCCTTCCGTACCATCCCAGCGTGACATAGTAGTGCCGCTCTCTTCCAGCTGGACCGCCCGCCGACCTCTCCTTGCAAAAGACAATAAATTAATTTCCACTCTTGTCAACTACATTTTCACACCAACTAGGTCCCTTTTGATCAAGCCGTCAAACAACACTTCAACTCGGCCAAAACCCAAACCACCCCACTCGCCACCTTTCCAAAATAAATTATAGGCATATCGGCGGAATAGGAATTTTGAAGGTATTCCTGGTTTCACACAGCATTTAATAAAACAATACTCACCAGTTCATAGCTCCTTATTTCACCAACCTTATAAATAATTATTCCAACCGTCGTTTCTGGCGCCCCCATTGCTGGACAGACCTTGTTCCTTGGCTTTCCTGCAATGTGGTATATTGCCATACAATGTCAACAGTGTAAGAGGCCATATATGGTGGTGAGACAGGGTGCCACTATCAAGCAACCGTTTGTGTATCAACATGTGTATCACATCCAGAGGGGATCTAATTTCAACCTGTTAATATGTCCATTTCCTCTCAACACCATCCTTTCCAGCTTCTCTCTCTCAGGGCCTGGAGTCCAATTCCTGTTGGTCTCTGCCCCAGAGGGGCGGCTGAGAGGAGGTGGGATGTATAGGCTTTTTTCTATAGCCCCCCTCTTGGTTTAAACGGTCACATTACTCACCCCCTCTGCCCCCTCGCCTAACCATAAACCTTTCCATCCTCAGATCCAATCAACACCTGGCCCCCACCATAACCTCCTCCACCCCCTCTTCTCAACATAACCCCTTTCCTTCCCTTACCTAACCATAACCTCTTCACCTCCTCTCCTCAACATAACCTCCTCTTTCCCTCGCCTAACCATAACCTTCCATCCTCAGATCCAATCAACACCTGGCCCCACCATAACTCCTCCACCCCCTTCTTCTCAAACATAACCCCTTCTCTCCCTTACCTAACCATAACCTCTTCACCCCTCTCCTCACAATCTAACCTCCATCTTTCCCTCGCCCTAACCATAACCCTCTTCATCCATACATCAACCACCACCTGGGCCCTCACCATAACCTTTTTCATCCCCTCTCCTAAACATAACCTTCAGCTCTCCCTTTTCTCTTCATTTATATTTACTTTTACCTTTTATTTCTTATTTTTATTTTTTATTTCCTTTTCAAAGCAAACGTTATTCTTTTTAATATATTAGCTTGTGCCCGTGCCCTCCTCTCTCCTGTATTTTAGGGAGAGAGCGCCCTAACCTCAACCTAACCTTGCCAGAGCCTAGCCATAATGTATAACTTGATGCTTTATTTATTACCTTGTTGTTTTTTTTTTTTTTTTTTTTTGTTTTTTGTTGGGCCACTCCCACTCTGGTAACTTTCCATTCTCCTGCCTGTCCACCTCCCCACATCCTATTGGGAGACAAAGAGTGTGGCCATTGGTTAAACCAACAACCTCACCTGGTACCCAATCGAGCCTAATTGCTACTGACCTGCCTCTTTACCTACCGTTATATCTGTGCTGTCCATTCCTTTGTTCTCCATCCTCTGACGAAGCCTAATGGTGAAACGTTAGGAACACTCTCTCTCTGTATTATGGTGAATGAGCTTTTTTGGTAAATTGTTTCTTTGCATATATTGAATTATGGATACTGATATTTATTAATCCATTCTATTTTTATTTGTTAATCTTTTAATTTTTCTATCAGCCTATGTTGGCTCACAACCCTGTTTCCATTCTATTGTGCATCGAGATCAAATAATACATCCTTTTTTTGGCAAATCATCTCTTGAAACCTATTTATTCTTTACCTGGTCCCTGCCTGCTGTTTCGGAGCTGTTTTTCAAGCCATCTCTTGGCGGGTGCGTAGCCTCACCCAACACCTAAACCTAAACCTGACAGCAAAACAAGAACTAAGACATTCCACCAGCCATCGAGTCGGCAACACGTTGTCTCCTGGCCCAGCCACAACCTACCCCCCAGCTCCCTAATCTACCGGGGTAACCAGCAGTATCCATCTGTCTTCGGGCTTAGCTAGAACCTCTTACCATCTGGGGTCTAGCTACAACCTACCCCCCAACTAGGACGCTCCACCAGCCTACCGAGGCGGCCCAACAGTATCCTTTATCCTGTCCCCTGGCCTAGCTACAACGTCCTGTCTCCTGGTCTAGCTACAACCCACTCTCCAGTTAAGACGCCCCACCAGCCTACCGTGCGGCTCAACAGTATCCTGTCTCCGGACCTAGCTACGTCCTACTTCCCAGCTAAGACGCTCCACCAACCGACCGGGCGACCCTCGTCTCCTGACCTAGCTACAACGTCCTGTCTCCGGGTCTAGCTACAACCCACCTACCGGCTAAGACGCCCCACCAACCTACCGGGCGGCTCAACAGTATCCTGTCTCCGGGCCTAGCTACGACCTACTTTCCAGCTAAGACGCTCCACCAGCTCACCGGGCGGCCCAGCAGTATCCTGCCTCCTGACCTGGCTACGATCTACCTACCCTCCTCAAAACCCCCCCCAGCTAAGGCACTCCATTGGCCTACCGACCAGACCAGCAGTATCCTGTCTCCTGGCCTAACTACGACCTGTTTTCCGGCTAAGACGCCCCACCAGCCTACCTGACTAACAGTATCCTGTCTCCTGGCCTACCTACAGCCTACCCCTCAACTAAGACACTCTACCAGCCTATCTCGACCAACAACACTCATCTTTAACATAGTTTATATTTTTTTGTATTATCTGCTTATCGTTATTAGTATTTCATTGTTGTTTTCATTACTTTCTTAACTTATCCTATACAATGCAAGTTATGATTTAACCTGATTAGAGTGTATTTCACATATTTTCTCTTGTTTTCCCTCCCCTCTTTTTCTTCCTTTTCAACCCCAAACCCGTTCTTTTTTTTCCTTTATTTAAACAATCAAGATGGCCAACTCTTATAATAACAGATTTAGTTTATTGGGTACTCACATTTCAGGACCACAGAGGCCTCCTCCTCCAAAGGCCACCCCTGTTGGGACAAACACATTGACTGATCTAAACTTTAAACTAAGCAAAACATATTTTAAATTATTACAATCCATACATCATACAGATATTTTTAGCAGATCCCTCTCAAAAGTGCCCTCCACTGGGAATGGCAAAGAAGGTAGCTCTCCTCAACGGCCTTCATCAAGCCAGCGGCACCCCGATGACACAGTTTTAACCTTAATCAAAACAATACAGTTACCTGGATGAATAACAACACTACAACCATACACATACTAATAGAGCACTATGCAGGGATCCAAAAGGACCTCACTGTTGGTTTAGGGCCATTCAATGGCGAGGCCCTGGAGAGAGCCCTCAGGTGGGCCCACCAACGCTATGGTAGACGGCTTACTCCCTCCTCCATCACCTCTCTACGTTCTTTATTATCCATTCCAAAAAATTCATCACCACCCACCATTCCGCCACTTATCTCAGACACTGTAGCCTTCCCACCACTCCCTACAAGACCACAGGCTACTCTAAGAACACCGTTCAAACACCGCAACACATTAATTCTGCCTTCTAGGCCTTTGCCCATCCCTCCTCTTCTTTCCCTTCCGCCATTTTCTTTAGGTTTATCTCGCCGTTTCCCTCCCCACTCTACAGCTACATCTACCTCTCAACCACCACGCCATAACCGTCTTCCCCTACCACAACGCCTCCCAACCACCAGGTCACGTCCACCCTCTGCTATACCACCAGTACAGACCACTCTAATAGACACCGTCTGCCCTCAACCTATTTTGGTGACCGTTCCTAGGTCTCCCACATCAGACCTACAACCCCTGACCCCGTTTCTCACCTCTGCAACTCCCAAGCCCAATCGTCTCTCCCTTCCAGGAGACTTGACCCGGGCACCTTTTGACCTTTTGACCTCCACCTCGGCCCCGACCCCTCCACCACCTCCTCGGACGGAGGACGCTGTCTTGGGGGTCAGTAAACAAATTTGATATGAGTAAGGGTGTAATAAACAACCTAATCCCGTCACTTTTAGTGCCGAGATCCACCCCTGCCCTCTCTCACCTCCTCTAAATCTCACCTCATCCTCCTCCATCTCCATCCCGCCTTCCCACCAGGCTCCATCTTCTTCCTCCCCATCCTCTCCTCCACCAATCTTTTTTTCCCCCTCTAGACCATCAGATGTTAACCAACTCGGATCTCCATCTTACTACCAGCCTCGTGTACATCCTCACACCAACCGCAAAGCCACTATGTGGTCTCTCCCCATTAGAAAACCCATCATCATTATAGGTGACTCGAACATAGCTCGCATACCCAAATTCAAACAGGACGGTATCCAGGCGGACAGCTTCCCGGGAGCGACGCTACGCCACCTCACCGCCATCCTCCTTAGGCTCACGTCCCCTAGACCGGACACCAAGTTAATTGTTCTTTCCATTGGCATTAACAATTGCCTTAGGGAACAAACGGCACTCACTATCATCAAGGACACCCGACGACTCGTTAGAATAACCAGAATAAAATTCCCCCAGGCCCGCATCGCCATTCCCCTTTTAACTGTATCTATTAAATTATCTGCCGCCCAACTCCGCTGCGTTAAGACCTTTAATACTTTTGTTAGGGACAACATTGAGGATGTGGACTCTCGTTGCGGTTACCTAAATCAATTATCCCTACTCAGATTTCACACGACACACGATAACATCCATTGGACCCCGGAGACGGCGAGGTCGATGCTGCGCGACTGGCTTACCCAACTGGGTTTATAGTTGGGTCGCCAGGCGCAGCGCCGTCCCCTCCGGCCTCCCGGTCCAATGTCACCAACCTCTCCACCTTCCAGCTATCTCTACTGGAACGTGAAGTCCTGGAACGGGGTCTTACCTTTATCCCGACACCAGCTCTCCCGGACCGCGACCTGTTGAGGCGGGACATGCATACATATCACCGTCGTCTTAAAATTCTCGATTATTTTAATTACAACACAGATTTTCTTTACTTACCTTTTACTATACCGTCTAGGTGGGAGCCAGCCATGGGATCCGTTTCCACACCCATACGCGAACTGATTAAACACGACCTCCGATCTTTCCGCGATCTCCGACCTCGTTCTCTTAAGGGGGAGGATAACATCACGACACCACAACGTCAGGCTCTCCACAACTTGAAATCGCGCCAGGAGATCATCATTAAACCGGCGGATAAGGGAGGTCAAATAGTTCTGCAAGATCGGACTAACTATGTGTTGGAGGCGACACGCCAACTTAATGACACTTCATACTATCGCCCTCTCACACAGCCAATGTTTTTAGAGACACAGATGATTGTGAGGAATTTAATCGACCAGATGAAAAGAGAACATCTCATCACTAATAAACAGGCACATTACCTTTACGGTCCAGACCTCCCACGAGCAAGACTATTTTATCTGCTTCCAAAAATACACAAGCCCCCCGAGAGCTGGACTGTCCCCTTCCTGGTCCCTCCGGGTCGTCCCATTGTGAGCGATTGCGGTTCAGAATCTTATCGCTTGGCAGAGTTTGTAGATTTTTATATAAACCCCCTGTCCCACACCCATCGCAGTTACGTCAAGGATACGTATACCTTTGTCAATAAGTTAAAAAATATTACCGTCCCTGAAAACACTTTCATCTTCTCTATAGACGTTGATTCTCTGTATACCAATATAGATACTTTTCTTGGGCTGCAGGCTGTTAAGAAAGCACTGGACTC
>OLKM01005983.1:0-15393 GCA_900291075.1 Melanogrammus aeglefinus | reverse complement strand
TCCAGACGAGGAAGTGGGGGATGGCACTATGATTAGGACAAAGGGCTACAAGGCCCACCAAGCAGCCACTTGCAAAACCAGAAGATAGTTTTGAGCACTAAACAAGGAAGTTTAACAATGAGGCACAAGGTTAACACGAATGTATTATGAAGAGATGGTTCCTATCCCTAAGAAAATTTAAATTTTCCACCTTCTTTAATTAACAGCAATGTTCAATGCATAGAGTCTGGCCCCTACTATGAGCCCAATGAGGTGCACAATATAATGTTCCCACTGTCAGACTATTTACCGCTTTAGCACTAGTTCCACAAATGTACTAGGGATATATCATTTGGCTGAGTGTATGCTTTTTTTCATCGAGTTTTGTTATGCGCATATATATAGGAAATGATGCATGTAAATATTGCCTGTTTCATAAGTTAATTAGACATTGGAAAATTAGGAAGCTATGTTCCGAACATGTTCAGTATTGCCAGTCAATTAAACATTAACTGTACAAACTCATAAAACTAGGGTGTTTAGTTTTGGAGTGGTTTTCTTATTTCATATTTGTACTAGAGCAAGAATTTTCTATACAACTGACTTTATGTATTAAACGACCCATATTTTACACAAAATTAGCCTTAGTGTAATTAGCATGTACAAGCTTTTTGTAAAATTGCCCTCTGGTCTAGGGAACATCACACGAGGTTGGTAGTATTGGACAATACCAGCATAGTACTGTCACATACAACTTATCTACTGCTCATTTTCCTCAAGGTTGAAATACCTTAAAATTAGCATTTACAGAGGGCACCTCATTTCCCTGGTAATATTTTATTGGAACCCAAAACATTAACAGTAAATGAAAGTGTATCAAAGCATATTGAATTTTTGAAAATGATGTATTTATTACAGAAAAAGGTTCCCAGAATAAAAATTAAAATCTGTTTCATACGGCTTTTGTCCTTGCAGACGTTTCGTAGTTGGATTACATACAGTGGGGTGTACATAATAGCCGACTTAGAAGAACCAAATAAAAAAAACACATTTGAAAAAGTCCCCGTTGGGTGAAATAAAAATCCTCTTTAACGCACTGAAACAGAGCAATAAAAATTGCAACCGGACGACATGCTTGTGACTCTTTTACAGTTCAAACCCCCGCTCTGTCACGCCTGCCCATCCAGCGGGGTCACCTCTCCTCTGGTCCTAGCTCCTCATCTGCATGCGCCTCCTCTTGAAGGGCTTGGGCTTCTTCTTATGGGGGTCCTGGGCCGGCTCCACCTCCTGGATGTGGACGGGCTTCTCCTGCCCCGGCGTGGCGAACACGTCCTCCGTCACGTCCTTGGTGGCCACCTCTCTTGTTCTCGAGCCGCTTCATTCTCTTGGATTCTCCTTCAGCATCTGCTTCTCGCGCAGCTTGGCCGTGCTGGACCGTCGCAGCTCCCGGCGGTGCTGTAGGGGGGAGAGAAGGGGCACACGTTGAGCAAAACCGCAAGTCGACGTTCCCCGCGCAATGTTACAGAGCCAGCGACCGTTTACAACGTGCCATCGGGATGTCAGGTTTACAACGACATGGATGTTTGCTGTAGCTTGACCACCACGTTGTAAAGACGTACGCAATGTATGAGCTGATGTTAAGTGTACGACATGACCCTGTCCTGAAGTTCTACAAAATGTACATGATTCAACATTTAAAAACACTTCACATTGTCACGTTTATAACAATGTCAATAATTGGCTGTAGATGTTCCGAAATGGGTATTTCAAGGTGCTTGTCACCAACTGAGATCCTTACCATGTTGGGAGACTGGAAGTGGGGGTTCTCATAGAGGGTTGGACCCCCGAAGCTCCCCTGGAAGATCTTGATGATGTTGAGAACGAAGCGAGGCCCGATCTCCACCAGAGAGCCGTCCTCTTCAATAATCTAGAGCACAGAGCAACGATGGATATACATGTCCTTTAGGGGCGAGTGAGGCATTTGGGAAAGGGTGCCTACACCGGGACATCGGGGATCGAACTCCGTCCCTTTCTGCCGAGAGCCGAACACCCTTTTCACTACACTACCCATCAACACTTTGACTAAAATAAATGTTTTAATGAATTGTTGTAATGGAAGTATTGATGTTATGTATGATAATTCTTATTTCTAAATAGAGCGATGTAGTCTCACCTGGTAGTTTCTGAACCAGATCCGGCTGTCTGCGATACTGAAATGTGAAGACATGGTCCACAAACGGTTGGACTTTTGGGGTGATAGTGTGGTGTGGCAAATGTCTAAAAACAGAAAACATAGTTATTTATGATAGTTTATTCCATATCCAGATTTACTGCAGGGTAATAGAGATCTCAATTGACAAATGACATAGTAGTAAACCTACCTGGGTGAACAACTCCTTTCAGTATAAGCAAGGTGAGGTTCCTTGTCGAATTGCTGTGAATCAAAAAGGAAAATATTACCATTCATTAGTCAGCATAGCATTCCAAAAAAATGGAACTACAAGTTATTCACAAGAATGACTGACTGATTCGAATGCACCAAGGACATGAGTACATATGTCAATATCAAGCCTGACCAAATATTAACTCAGGTCAGGAGTTTTGAATCCCAACTGATGGGTCCTGGATTCCTTCCCAATGTCTGCATAACTAACTCAGTCACATTCCCATCCTTTGCTTCTTAATGACGTTATGTCAAAATTGAAATATTTTCTGATGAAAACATCGGCAAAATGACTGAGGTGAGCCTCTTCCCTTACCCCAACCGCCCCGTCTCCTCCTTACTCTACTAAAAACACCTCTTACACACTTGGCATTGTTTAGCATCTAATCCAAGTTATCTTTGTTGCATATGAGGGATGGATTAACCAACAATAAGTGTTTGGCACTAATGTACCAACAGCGATTTATTGTTGTTTCACTTTCTTCTGAAAAATGGACACATTGCAAGTTGCTTTGGATAAAAGCATCAGCTAAATGCTCTAAATGTGAGTAAACTAGTAGATGGATTCAAATATAGAACCAAGTAAGCTTTCATCTTTAAGCAAACATTGTACTTACAGGATCGAAGGACAGCAGTGGCCTGGACCCTTTGAGACAGTTTCCCGTCATTTTCAGTTCAGCCAGTGTGTGTACTGTGTAACAGATGAGACGGTAAACAGAAATTCAAACCCTTCAATGGTGTAACCTTTACTTTGAAATTAAGCTTCAGACGCAATGTCATGCTTGTAATATACAATATGAATACTCACTATTTTGTACAAGAAACTTTACGGATGGTCCATGGGGGCTGTTTGACATCCTGTGAAGATGAATGTGTATTTTAGTCAATCCAAAACAACTGTAGACAATTAAGAGCATAATAAAGGAAATGGAAAAAACTTACCACATGTAAAGATCCTGTTTCTTCTTTGCCTCAAAATAGAGACATTTGTTGCAGTTTTTTATTTCACACACCTGTGGGAACATTTATCAAACAGTTGGATGACTAAAAATCATGACATCTGCTCTTTAAAAATGCCAAGGAGTCAAGTCAAGCAGACCACCCACCTCATTTATGACGAAGAGTTTGTCCTTTCTGTCCATTTTTGTATCTGCAGAGAACACATACATACTCAGTTAAGTGGTTGATGCTTATCCAAACCATGTCATCTACAAATTAGATGATCATAATGAATGTACTATGACAACATTGCATTTTCAAAGTGTCTAGAGGCCAATCCCATACAGGACACCAACCTGCTTTGGAGTGAGGCATCATGGTCCTTAAATCGTTCATCAGATGCCTCGTTCGGAAGTTGACGCCTCTTGAAGAGAAAATTAGGACTCTTTCTTTGTTTTTCCATTTACCCTAATGAAGAAAGTGAAACAGTTTACGGCCAAGCCGAAATACGCCTGTTTTTTTTTGTTTTTTTTTCATTTGTATTGGGTTTATTCAAATCTAACTGCATAGGCTTGTGACTTAGCCGACACTTGGTCAAATCAAGCCAACTTACCATAGAAACTGGTGCCGGGACCATGATCTCCTGTTGTGCCGTTGAAGCTACAGCATCGACGTCCTCTTCCAACATTAATCTGGCCTGTTTCGCCTTTTTCTCCGCCGGGCCATTCCCTCGACGTTTTCTCTTGTTTGGCATGTTTGCAAATGTGAGCGACAAGCCGGGCTAGTGCTAGCGCAGGAAAAACGCACGTGAATAATGTGGAGGATAAGTTCTTCTTCTTCTTCTTTTGAGTTTATTGGCGGTAGGGAAACCAATATGGTGCATTACCGCCACCTACTGTTTGTTTTAGAGCTTCAATAGAGGTTATACGTTATAAACTATGCAAAAGAACAAAAGTAAATAAACAAAATCATATAGATAGAAAACAACATATTAAATTATAATTGTCAAATAAACCTGTTGCTTTTAGATAACTCAATACATGTTTCCATGCTGGTGGTCTCAGGGAGGAAAAGGAGAGTAAACCCTCTCAGGTCAAGCTTGTTTGACCCAAAGCTTTAACATTTTTCAACAGCTCCCTTACTGTACTGTACTGTACTGTTTCTCTTCCATTATATTTTGGGCAGACCCCTGTTTCATGTTTGCCTATGATGTTCATACTGTGGTTAAGACATGTGTGCCCTATGCGTAGTGTGATGATAACCTCACATCTTCTGTTCCAGCATCCCTGTCTCCTTGTTACCACCTGCCTCTGGATTCTATGCAGGAACCGACCCTTATTTTCCCTATCCCATTGTTCTTGCCACACCTTGTTGATTTCTGATTTAATTATTGTTTTAACTTCAGATTTACTTAATGGAACACCCAGCTGTATATCCTGTTTCAGTGCCTTTTTTGCCAACATGTCGACAACCTCATTGCCTTCTACTGCAGCATGGGATGGGACCCATAAAAAGCCCACCGTTATTTGCATTCTTTCTATTTTAAACAAACTCTGAAGAACCTCATAAACTAGATCAGGCCTACAGGTAGATTTGCCATTTGAAATGCTGATTAGAGCTGCCATTGAGTCTGAGCAAATGATGCATCTACTTAACCGTCGGAGAATAAGTTACTTAAAAGAAGAAGAATAATAAGAAAAAAGAACGCCTCCTAGTGAACAGGAAGGTTATCACGCTTCACTGTGTGCCAGGAGCAGGTCCATGGGAGCACCACGTGGAAATGATGAACTATCGCGAGAATACCTCGCACGTTGTCGCCCGCCGGCCTCGTTACGTCATCACCAGTGTGCGTGTGGATGGCGTTTCGAGATCAATTCAAAACATACATGAATTTATACGTCTCGTTTCGGAAGGGTGTCTAGACATTTTCTATTGTTAGGCCTTTGACACGTAAGATCAAGACATTTCAATGGCACGTTTAAAGTAACTCAAGTTAGTGTTATATAACAGTGTAAGCTGAACGATACTTCATTTAGCATGCTATGTCAATGTAGAAGAGCTAGCTAGCCGCCATACGCTGTCTTCGGTCTTGACAACGTGATCATCAACCATTCTTCTGTATTTCTAACGGATTTGGATCATATTCACTATGAAGTGCCATTATGAAATCTTGGGGGTGAAACGGGATGCAGGAGACGATGATCTCAAGAAAGCCTATCGCAGATTGGCATTGCAATGGCATCCTGGTGAGTTTATACCCTGGTGAAGTTCTACGGACGACAGGGACTTTATCAAGACAATTGTTCCATCAGGATCAGCTCTGACGTTCTTCCGAGTATGATTGAGCTTTTTTTTTTAAACACAGATCATTGTGCGCACTCTGCTTGCTACATTTTATGATCCCTTAATTTGTGATCATATACATGTACAGTTTCGAATGTGTTATGAACTCTGAACATGATACAATTTTCTCCTTGAACAGACAAGAACTTGGACAATGCTGAGGAGGCATCAGAGCACTTCAAACTCATCCAGGCAGCCTACGAGGTCCTGAGTGACCCGCAAGAAAGAGCCTGGTACACGATTAACACAAACTCCACATTATCGATTTGTATACTTATTATAGCTGCACATCTGACCCATCTACTATACTCTTGGGAATCTAGTGATCACATTGGAAGCGAGTGAGGTAGAGGGCACATTGGAGAGTTGACCTACTTTCTGCCAAACTACTAAAGTACAGAATGAAGAGCTCTGAACAATCCATCTTTGCCCTATTTCCATGGCAGGTATGATAACCACAGGGAGGCCCTACTGAAGGGAGGGGTGAGCGGGGAGTACAAGGACGACAGCGTGGACCTGCTGCGGTTCTTCACAGTCACCTGCTACTCCGGCTTCGGGGACGATGAGAAGGTGGGTCGGCTGTTAGTGCTCTGAGTATCAGCCTAGCTACTCACAAGCAGGGGTGTATGACATATAAGGGTCAGGCTGACTGGGCTGTTTTGAGTGTTTAATTTGTGTCATTGAGGTTTTTATCTGTATGAAATGGTTGCTATTACAGAACATTAGACATTTATTAATTGAAGAAAAAGTAGATTGGAGTGTGACGGTGTGTACTTGTCCCTACCGCCAACATTTATTTAGGTTTATGCATGAGCTATAGGTTTCCTTTCCTTTCCTTTCATATGAAGTTATGCACACGCTTTTTCTATATTGATAATATATTGGAATCATTGCATACATATTTTTAATTGGGGGCTTGGGTCTAGTTGACTGATCTTCCAATACCAACAGGGTGCACCATAAGTCTATTGTTTTCCAGGTATGGGGCTGTTTGGGGATATTGAATGTATCTATATTTAAAGACCTATATTGTTAAGCCCTTTGAGAGAGACTAAAGAAAAATACTAAATTCCAAATTAGTTTTTCTTTAGTAGCAGCATTACTAAAATTATTGTGCAAAATTATTGCACACAACAAGATTATGTGCAATAAGTAACTATTGAAAACATTTCAGAAATCAAGTTCAATATACTGTCAAAGGCTGCAGATCACCTCGCTGTGGTGGGTTGTCCCTCTCCCATTTCTTCATGTCTTCACCTCCCCCAGGGATTCTACACGGTGTACCGCGGTGTTTTTGAGTCCATTGTCAATGAGGAGATGGAGCACAGCAAGGAGGAAGACGAGGATGACGAGGAAAGCTTCCCCTTCTTCGGAGACTCCCTGAGTGACTACGATACGGTGAGTCATCGGCGAAGAGCGTCCCAATGCTCAGAGATGGAACTAAATCGGAGCCTTTATATAGCATACATTTGTGAAATAATAAAGATAGGCAACCCTTAAAACAACCAAGAATTACGAAGTTTATGCGCGCAAAGACCAAATTCATTACAGCTGAGATATTCGATGTTCTCATATTTAATCGTTTCGGAACATTTCTGTCCTCGGATCTCATAGCATGAACGTAAGCATATCAAAACTAACATCATCATTAGTCGTTTGCAAGGAAAGACCTAATTCACAGTTCCACCTCTTCTTACTCCACATCTAGCATTTCATTAGCCAAAAATTTGATACTGTAATCCTTAAACAATAAACAAGCCTACTCCAACGATCAATACGCAAATTCAAAACCAGAATCATGTGTGTATAACACAACCAAAGACCTGAGCGTTAACCTATTTCCCAAAATTGTCCCCCCATCCATCCACCAGGTGGTGCACCTGTTCTACGGCTACTGGCAGAGCTTCTGCACGCGCAAGAACTTTGCCTGGAAGGAGGACTACGACACGCGGCAGGCGTCCAACCGCTGGGAGAAGCGCGCCATGGAGAAGGAGAACAAGAAGGTGCGCGAGAAGAACCGCAAGGAGCGCAACGAGCTGGTGCGCCAGCTGGTGGCGTACGTGCGCAAGCGGGACCGCCGCGTGCAGGCCCACAAGGTGCTGGTGGAGGAGCAGAACGCTGAGAAGGCCAAGAAGGCGGAGGAGCTTCGGCGGCAGCAGAAGCTGAACCATGCCAAGTGGGTGTTGCATGGTGGGGTTGGGTGGATGGGTGGTTGGGGGGCTGGAGGGACTGAAAGGCTAGACAAGATGAATAAATGGACTGGGTGAATGGATGCAAGGATTGGGTAGATGTACAGGATGGACTGGAGAGATGGATGAATGTCATTTAATGGCAGGATGGATGGAAGATGAATTGGAACGGATGGACTGGACGTATGGGTTGTTTGTCGACCCTGTATGGAGGGTCGACAGATGAACGAAAGCCTGAGGAAAACTAAGGAATGGACCGATGGATGGATGAGATGGACTGATTGGTCGAAGCAGTTGCATAGCAGAGCATACTTGAAACATGCATGTACCATAAAGGGTTCTTTTCTCGGTGGGTCGGACCACGACGAGAACTTCTCCGCCTGGTGGCTTTGCTCCCAGGTCGTGTGCCGGGCGCTCCTGTGTGTGCGTGACCTTGTGGCCTCGCGCCGCGTTCCCCCAGGCTCGCGGGGGAGTACAAGGAGCAGAGCTGGGCAGCCATGTCGGAGCTGGAGAAGGAGCTGCAGCAGATGGAGGCGCAGTACGGGAAGGAGTTCGGGGACGCGTCGGAGAGCGAGGAGGAGGAGGAGAGCGTCGACGGGCAGGAGAAACCCAACGGAGGAGAAGGTCGGGCCACGTGGCTTTTGTTTGGGCCTCCTTGGTTCTTATTTGGTGCACATTTATTAATGCGTAACTGCAGAAAACAAACATTTCAATATAATTCTATTTGTTTCTGAATTAGGAATTGAGTCAGTTAGGGAGTCGATTTTCATTATGAATGTGAAGAGCCATGGAAGTTGGCACTCACGAAGAAAACTATTTCCTGTCGGGATTAATCCATATCTTGTCTTATGCTGTAATCCATTTGGATGGTACGTTGGTACGTGCAAGTCGTAAATTGCAAATCTCCCAGCTTTCTTGCGGAATTTGCAGAGGCCAGTCCCCTTTTGGTCGTAGTATATTTCCCGTTTCTCATTGGCAAGTCATTGTTATTGTTGGCTACATTAGCCTCTTTAGCAAACCAGCTCGAAAACAACACATTGTATTGCACACACAGCAAGGCCGTGCAATGCATAAATTGGTGACCAGCATAAAGTAGCAATGTAATCAAATGTGTACATCTACATTCAATCACCAACGTGATACAAATACAAAGTAAATAAATCTCATTTTTGTCAGCCATCAGCCATTTTTGTTGACGCGTAGTACGTTAGGCCTAACTGAACTCCCTACTTTCAAAGCGACGAGATACTACGACCAAAAGTGTGTGTGCCTCAGTGAAACGCCGCAAGAAAGCTGAGAGATTTGCAACTCACGCTTTGCATGTACCAGCGCATCATCTAAATGGATGACAGCATTATTGTGAGTGTGTCTTTCTTTCTCTCTTGTGGCGGGATTTTACGACTGCAGGCAGACCTGATGATGATGATGAGCTGGCGGTTGAATACTACGATGACCTTTACTGTCCTGCGTGCGATAAATCCTTCAAGTCGGACAAAGCGTGAGTAGCTCCCGTCATCATTCACTGCACTCAGGGTGTCCGCGCATCCTTAAAAAGACTTAAAAGTCTTAAATTCATGTTTCTAAATTTAAGGCCTTAAAAAGTCTTAAATTCGTTACAAATGTCATATGCTGGCCTTAAATACTGAAACTCAAGGTCTTAAATTTGTCTGGGCAGGACTATTTTTTTTTTTTCTCGTGGGACTTTTCAGGAAGGACATGTAGAGAGGTTTCTTTCTTGCTAGCTGCATATATAAACGATTGTCTGCGTGCTTGCTAGTAGGGATGGGCATTTCGAGTAATTTTCTAACCGAGTACCCGAACCTGGTCCTAATCGAGTATCGAATAATAAAATATACACCCGTCATCGCGAGTTGGGTCTGTCTGCATCCTGCAAGACGGAGGCGTAACTTGTAGTAGGAGGCGTAACTTGCACTAGGAGGCGTAACATGTAGTCGGAGGCGTGTCTAGTACTTTTCTAAATCGCGGAAGTGATCTGTATGTAGCAGACAGTGATGCGCGGGTACATAAATGACCGGTAATGAATGACTGACTGGTAAATTTACTTACCGTCATGAATATCAGAAGACCCGACTTCAATGAAGATCTCGTGTGAACCGTGATTTAGGAAAGAACATGTTACGCCTCCGTCTTGCAGGACGCAGACAGATACTATTGGGCATCGCCGACAATGAAATAATCCTAGGTTACCCGGTTACTAATTCGTAACCGATTAGCAGATTGTCTACTCGGGTACCCGAGTATCCGAGTAACCGTGCACATCCCTACTTGCTAGCTAGTCTGCGACAATGGGTAGGTAAATGAGTCTGATTGAGGGACACGCATGCTATGCTTGGGTTATAATACAGCGGGATCCCCCCACCATCGCGTGTTTTAGGTCTAAAATTTCATTGAAGGTGGTATTAAAAAGTCTTAAATTTTGGCTGGACTCGCTGAAACCTGCAGATACCCTGTTTCTTGCCTTTTATTAGACTTATTAAAACCTTAATCTGAGAGCTGTTTATTTCTCTTCTGCCGTGCGCCATGCGTCATCAACAGAATGCTGAACCACGAGAAATCCAAAAAGCACAAGGAGTTGGCGGCGTTACTACGGCAACAGCTCGAGGAGGAAGATGACATGCTTGGCCTGACCTCCGAACGGAAAAGCAAGGGAGAGGAGGAGGAGGAGGAGGAGGAAGAGGCTGAAGAGCAGGGGCCAAGGACGAAGTATGTCTCTCGTCCATCCATACTGTGTTTGGATGGACAACATTACAACATTCTTGCAGTTTGGTGTTCAGGACGACAACTTCTCGACCACACGGAGGCGACGACATGATAATGAGTTGTTGTGGGTTTCCTCCAACTCAGGCTGTCCAAAAAGCAGAAGAAGAAGAAGAAACAGAAGAAGGCGGAGCAAGTGAGTACACAGGCCGGGGCTCATTGGCTGGATGTGTGTAGTGGCCTCGCTCGATTGGTTAAAATACTGACTGCACGATAGAGTAACTAATACTTTCATCACCACAACTAATATAGATATTTTACAGATACTGATATTCTTAAGCTGCTAAATGTGGAGGCGTATATTGCTACATTGGTAATCTTTGCAAAGAAACACAGCCGCATTGCTTTTAAAAAAAATAAAAACAAATTAAACACTGTAGTCGTTATTTTCCATTGTTCCTCCATTTTCGGGGGGGGGGGGGGGGGGTAATGACAGCTGAACAACGTTTAGAATGCTGTGTATGACGACACCATTCTGCCTCAGCAGAAAACTGCAGAAGGGGGAGAGGTGGTGGTGGAGGAGGAGAAGGAGAAGGAGGAGAAGAAGGGAGAAGAGTCAGCCGAATCGCCCGACTCGTCCCAGTGTAAAGATGAGTCCGAACCAACGAGCGCGTCCACACCGGAGTCCCATGGCCAGGCTACCCCTCCCCCCACAGAGGTCAAAAGGTGAGCAACTCAATTATTAATCAATTAATGTACAAACACAATGTCCTGGGCCCGGACTGGAACTCCCTGCCTGAGCGACAATAACGTCCACTAATCCTGTCGGCCATTTAAATGAACACCCACCCCCCCCCTCTCTCTCTCTCTCCGGTTGTCCACACGATGACCCAGCAGCTCTCCAGCTGTGACCAAGGTAAAGAAGGCAGGAGGGAAAGAGAAGAAGATTGTCCCGATGAGCTCCACAGAGAGTAACCATGAGGTAGGCATTGTAGTCTGCAATGATTTAGTACTTTATTATAATAACAGTGTATGGTCACCTGTCGGAGATCCATCTGGCTGGGTTGGTTATTCAGAGAGTAACCATGAGGTAGGCATTGTATTCTGTGTGATTGGATTAGAATTTAAGTGTATTGTTAACTCATGGCCTGTCGTCTAGCTCTCTGCATTATTCATTAAAAATTTTAAATTTTCCAAAAAAAAATGGGATGGTAATAGTAGATCACTTATTATTTGGTTTAGATTGACTCAAATGGTCAATCTAAATCTCAAAGCGGTTAAGTGGGCAGCATAGTTCCAGAGAAGTGGATTACATTGCAGAGACCCAAGAAATCCTTCAGACTAGCTTGTTTTATCCTCTATGCGGTTCCGGTTTTGTCACCAGATGTCCATTTAGTTAGACCAGTGAGGTCTCCATGGAGACGGGAGCTAAGAACCAAATAAAATCACCTCGCCCCCTCTCTATGTGACATTGCGGTTACCTGTGGAGATTTCAGCAAGTTACAAAATCTTGGCGCTGTAAGAAGTGCTGAATTTTTGTAGATATATATATATACATATATTTTTTTTTTCCACATGGCATAAAAAGCATAAAAAATTTAGTTGACTGGATATGGATTCTTCAAAACCCCATATTCATTAGTTATGGTCATGTATCTTCTAAAACACTTCATATTTCAAAATATACTGCTCACTGGATGTGGGTGTGTTTCATCTCACACACTGATAAGGAGAAATGCATTTCCCACATCATACACCTTCGTGTCAATGCCTCCACAGAAGGACGGGCATCATGCACTGCGTCACCTGCCCGACTACGAGTGTCTCCACCAGGAACAACTGTTTGACCACCTCAAGACCACCCGGCCACGCCACGCCCCTCTCTCCTCTGCTCGCGCCCCCAAGAGCAAGAGGGAAAGAAGAAGGCCAGATAAACAGACCGTGTGGCAGCGACCCCAGAAGGGGTTTGACTTTCTGCATGGATCCGAAGATGGAAATTCCCCTTACCTCAGAGGGGAGGGAAAATGGACACACAAAGACATCTCAACCATAGGGAGATGCTTTTTAGTTTTCTGTGTGGCGGTGTGTGTTGTGCAATGTATATTTAAGAGATTGATTTTCTTTACATCGACGTGTCCTTTATTAGAAATAATGCATTTCATCCTACGTCAGAAAGTAATAGCCCGTTTCCACTGCAGGGTGCGGTACGGTTCGGTTCGCAAAGGTGCGGTACGGATTGCGTTTCCACCGCCAAAAGTGGGCGTGACCCGGACTGAGCCGTACTCGTTTTGCCCTCGTCTTCAGTACTCCTCCGTTGGGGTACTGAGACGCCTGAAAGGGTGCCGGAAAAATTCGAGCTACACACCCCCTCCGTTGATTGGTCGACAGGAATCGCCACTTCCGGGTGACACGTGGGATAAAACCACAAGAAAACGGTTAGCGCTGCGTTCACACCAAACGCGACATTTGTCGCCCGTTCGCGTTGTCGCCGAAGTTTGACGGCGCCACAAATCATAAATGCGCTGTGCAAGTGTTTGGTCGGAATTTGTTCGCGCAACAACACGATAACCACATTCGCCTTGTCTATACCTTTTGTGGACGAGAGAGCGTCGGAGGACCGAAAGACAAGTCTCTATTCATAATATCTGCTAATGACCAACGAAGCGCGAGTGAATGAAACAGGTGATTGATTAGAACAGAGACTTTATTAGCCACCTAAATAAACTGTTGGAACACACAAAGACCCGAAACCATAGCAACGCCGGCGGGGTGGGTGATACTAAAACCCCGAGAAGCCCAATCCCTATGAGAGCCCCGCCTACGCTACCAGCGCCATCCGGAGGCGCACAGAGCTTTTGGCGTCGGATACTTCTATGCAATTAATATTATATATAAAGCTCCGGAGAGCAAACGGCGCAACAATCACTTCTCTCCCAGTCGCTGCGAGTTCACGCGCCGCGACTGCACTGCACTAGGTTTGACGGGGGTTGAACGCTGAGAACATGTCGCGTCAAAGCCCTCTTGGGGGTGAACAAGGGCCCGGGGTGAGCTCGCGTGGCGGTGGAAACGCGACCTCGCGGAAAGCTGAGCAGGGCTTATACAAAGCCTGCCCACTCCGCCCATCGAGCTTGAAGACCTCTACGAGCCCGCCGAAACCCTAACCCGTACCGCACCCTGCAGTGAACGAGGCATAAGAATCCTTAATTAAAGGTAACCTTCCAAGAAGGGGTAACGCCCATCCGGCTGTTGGAGCCCATTCCAGGGAGGGATTTTACATTATATTGGGTGTCCTATTGCCTGATCTCCATTACTAGTCCAGGCATATTCAAGAAACTGGGAAGAGATAAACAACATTCGTTCCAATAGATTCCGACTTTCATATTGTCTCTTTTACTGCGAACAAAAGCAGCATTGTTCTTATCGTTGCGTCATTCACGACATGTGAAAATGCCGAATTGGACTGAAATTTGCCCAAATCAAACCCCTCATTCTTAAGCAATCTGGGTAGTACATGGTTAAAAATGTCAGTCACAGATTAATTTGTTACATCAAATCCAAACATACCAGACGCCTATATTAAAATCCAAAGATGTTACAATGAAAAAGTATAGAAAGTATACTTGGTGAATCATTTAAAATTGTCTGTAGTTTAGGTGCATAGCGGGTGATGACAAATATCTGCCCCCTGTATGAAAAGAGCCAAGTGCTTCCCCAGACATGACCAAGGTGGACATAGATTGACTAGCATCCATCCTCCAAGCAGTCCACAAACAAAGATGAATACTGAGCTTAAAAATATAGACCCCTGAAAAACAAGTATCACCTTTGACCGCGCAACATGTGTAAGTGGGTGGCTCCTAAAAATGATACCCGAACGGCTCAATTGGTCAGTGAACCTGGTCGCTTGAAAAGTTGGGTTCGATTCTTGCAGGCGGTAGTTTGGAGACACGCCACAGGTGGGTGTCACGTATGTCTGTGCCATTGTGTCTGATGGATCGGGTCGAATACCCGCCAGGAACAGGTAGATCCGCGTCGTCCTTAGTGATGCACATCGGGGGCTGGACCCCTGAAGTCTCTTTTATCATAACCAAACAAACGATGGTATGAGGGGCAGCATTAAAAGGTAAAAATGTGTACTGTCACGCCAAGAATGGCATCAGCGAGCAGCCTGACCTGGTAGGCCAACAACACTACACAAGGTTGCAGCCTACCCCTCAGCTGCCTGTATTAAACTAACTGACTGCGTGAAATTAACATGATATTGAATAGAAGCTGGGTCTGTTGCTGAAATGAGCTGAAGTTGTTTAAAGAGTAAGTTATCCTAGTATCTAGCTGAATGCGTAGCCGTCTCCTAATTCAGCAAGTCTCCTGCGCCTGACAATGGAAAAAAATAATACAAGATCAGCAGATTTTAAGACTTGATTTGATGCAGTTATACAGTCACCCTACTACAACATGACGATTTTACAAACTAACTAAGTAGGCGCCTTACGGGTCTGCCTAAAGGACCGAGCAGATTAACCAGATACGGATGTTTCAAGACGTGCGTCCACCTGTCCGTACAGCGCCTCCCTTCCCTATGGACACCCCCATTGTCTTCGGTGTCCTCAAAAGGATGTCGTTCATGGCCAGGGAGGAGACACGAGTTCTGCTCCACAACTAAAGGGCGTCATCAGTTGTTCCCAGTTAGACCCGGCTTCACAGAAAGAGACACTCGAAAATACAAATCAAGACAAAGCCAATTCCACGGTTTTCTTTTTACGAAACATAATTACCAACAAA
>OLKM01005982.1:0-15394 GCA_900291075.1 Melanogrammus aeglefinus | reverse complement strand
GGGATAAAAGAAGTGAGCATATCCATATGGTCCCCAAGTGAGAGACAAAGATTAGTTAAGTATAATATTGGGTAACACAATATTAGTAGAATTGGTTTAAAATAGATAGGATTTTTGTTTAGTATATTTAGTATGGTAATTCATCAAACATTATGACCAAGTCCAGTGCGATGACTGTGAGTGCCTGATTGCCGAAATGTAAATGCACCAAAGTCAAACCTAAAACCATCTTACGTGGCTTGATTTCTTCTATAGGCCGCTGTAAGTAGTAAACGATTATAAATGCTACTTTAACGGCACAGACAATCCAAAACCCAAGTGGAATCTAGATGGAAAGAGTGTTTAGTTCAAAACGTGAGCAGCTTTTACTTCTTCGCCACCTACAGAGTTTGTTATGTACGATCATTCAAAAAACCCATGTTGTTTCCCATAGACATTTAAACCCTCAATGGAACAGGAACCTTTGGAGGCGGATCTTGTTCTTCAGATGTCTATTCAAGGAGACATATTTTTACCACCAGATGTGAGTGTGATTAGCCTTACAAGCCGCTTTGAAAATCTCTCCCCATATGACTCTAGTGGGCGTGTCACCTAGATCTGTTGCTTGATAGATCAGTCTACCAGCATAACCAGTGGATTTGAAGTAAACTTGCTTGTCTATCCAGCACAGATCTAGGTGGAACACGCCCACTAGTGATGTATCATAAGGGGCAGATTTTCGAAACGGCTTGAAAGGCTAATCACACTCACACCTGGTGGTATAATATGTCCACTTTAAGGTGTCTGAGGAACGTCAGACCTCTAACTGCCAAGCTGCTGTCCTTTTCACTAGGTTGTTGTACAGAAGAGAGTTCCACTTGACCAGCTTTTTTTTAATGAGCGATGGTTAATGTGAAATGTCCTACACACTGTAGTGATATACTATAGGTGTCCGGGAATCCTAACCCTCAGACGCAGGCATTAAATAAATCACTGCTCAGACAGATGTACAGCATCCGGACACACCGTAGCAATTTTAAATAAGTTTCCGAAAAGCTATACTTTCTCTTGGACGCCGAAGTCAACCGCTGCCCAGACAGAGCTTCTCACGTCCACACAAAGCTCTCCGCCGGTTCACCGTTTTTCAATAAATGTGGGGCTTATTTCAATAACAGTAAATAGAATGGCAATCGATCACTACATTGACTATGATATAAGAAAAAAATACACACTTTAAAAAAAATATATAATTTTGGGGTTCACCGTTGGCTGTTCAACGATACATCACATCGCATAAAGTGTTATCGGGGGGGGTTTGTATCAGAAAAGTTTATGACTACATTGAGCAAAGTATCTGGAAATGGTATCGTATGGGTGCATCCCGATGCAGAACTTTATTGAAGAACTACACCACTACATCAGTGCCTGCAAACCTTTTCCGGGGTCCATATAATATTCCCTGTAGACGATCACAGCTTGCCCTACAAGTGCACAGCGGTGGTTGTCAACGTCCCATGGAATCAATTCTTCCCAAATCAAATTCAAAAAGGCGTCGTTGCATCCCATCGAAACAGATCCACCACTTCTCATCATAGCCAGACACTGATCTCATCAAAACCAGACACGCACGCACACAAAGAGACACACAATATAAACAAAACCAGATACAAACAGACACGCGCAGACACGGAAAAAACACAAGGAGGATTTAATGGTGTACGTGTGCTCTCCTCGCCGCTGCTTTGATCCATTAATTAGGATCAACGTGGCAGGGGTCTGGTGATCAGTGGTGGTGTGGCCAAGATCTCCATACATGTTTCACAACGCTGGTGCTCAGCCGGGGGGGGGGGGGGGAACAAAGGCCTACTGTGCAGAGCCAGACGCCGCAGGCCAGCGTGTGGACGCAGCAGGGCTCCTACAGGCTGCGTAGGGCAGAATTCTCCGTCGGGGGTGGGGGGGGGGGGAACATGTCTTTTTTTGTCTCCTTTTCCACTTTGACACACTGTCATGGTTAGCCTCAATCTGCAGTACTGGTGTATCCTTGTTGTAGCAGAATGACGGTGCTGGAAAAGCGAAATTGAACTGGGTAGTAGGCCTGAACGATTAATTTAATTCAAACCGACCTCGCAATGTAATTGAAAGCGATTTGCATATCGCAAAGGCTGCGAAAAAAAAAAAAAGGGTTGGGGTTATTGATTTGTTACTGACTGGAGATCAGTATGATTCAAATATTTATTTTTACAATTCAATAGTTAAATAAAGATGTTATAGAACAGTTTATGTGTTGACTACTTCCAATGTTATGTTGGTCTTACTATATAATTATTTACTGCTTGTTTACTGAATAATACAGAACATAAGGAACTTTAAAAAATCGCATGGTTTGCCAGCCGGGCGAACATTAAGAGTAGTAATTTTAATTTGGTGTGAAGTGCCGGGTGTAAATGCTGGCGTTGTCGTAGCCCGATAAGTTATTGCAACACCGCTGCACACAAAGCCAGGGGAAAAAAAGGAGAGCCAAATGATGTTTACTCCTAAATGATATTTTCCTAACATCCAAAGCTCAACTCAAACGCACACAAGCGTGTTGATTTATGAAGCCGGTTGGTACTGCGATGTGTACATAGACATGGCGGAATCCTCCCTACATTTATTCACTCCAATAAACCCTCTAAGTTAGGTCTGATTGAATAATAGCACCGACATAAACCAACTAATTAAAACCACTCTGTCATGAACTCTGGCAATCTTTACTCACTGACTAGGGCTAAATACCTAATTAGCATCTCTCAAATATTACTCAATGCATTACCTGATATAGCTGAATGAATATTTTTGGTAATTATAAATTATTTTATTGCAACAGCTGTGCTCTCTCCTTTAGCATTATGAGTCAAACATGATGGCAAATCGTCCCGCAGTTGATGGGCCTATGCAGGGCAGGCAGGGAGAAACAAACTCACAGACGGCTACAGGCCAGGAGGAGTTCAGCGTTCGTCTCTTGACGAGCTTCTGCCAAGACTGCCGGGGACTTCCGTCCATTCAGGTCTTGAGTGTGTTCCCTTTCTCCTCAGCATGTGTGCATAGACGACAATGAGTGTGGGTCATCGATGCAGGTTCCCTTCCAAGGCGCTTCAGAGAGCACTTCAGTTCAATTCCAATTTCAATTGACGCAATCGCCATCGATAGGCCCAGACTCAACCGAGGGCCCTGTAAGGTCCTTGGACGGGTCGATGGTCCTCATCGATTCAAATGACGCACCAGGACGATGCACCACGATGACGCACCACGATGACACTTGATGAAGGACGATGGACTTTATTATACGTTACCTAAATGAATAAATGCAATGTAATGGTTGAAGACCATTCTTTATAATCGGAAAGTATACTGCCGAACTTCTCCATTATAGATGTGCTCATTACTGTATTTTATCCTTGTTAGAAGGTGAATTAGATAGCAAAGCAGAAAGGTGTTTATAGGAATATGCAGACCAACACTGATGTTGGAAGTTAAATAAGTATTTTCACATGAAGCCCGGCTATGTGATGCGTTGTAATTAGGTGGCCCCATGCTGCAGGGTAGTAATTGAAATGACCTTTGTGATATGCAAGTTGAAAGACCACAACTCCTTAAGCGCTCATTATTCCGCCACAGTGGTCTATCCTTTTGAACTGAGATTGACGTTCTGCACTCTGCCTCCCACATACAGCAGAGGATAAAAGTGTGTGATGCTGCCTGCCGTCACCGGCAAAATCCTCTCTCTCCCCCTCTTTATTTTTTTACTATGACCAGGCTTATTGATCCACGGTAGTGTAGTTTTGGTGGCGAACTCAATCCATTTCTAAGCATATGAATATGACTGACAACATAATAGGGAATACTGAATTATCTGGCATGAAGAAGATAATACCTGTATACGATTATAAAGGTGTCGTGGCCAACAACAAGAGATGATTTTAATTGATTTTTGGTTAATTTGTGAGTTTCTTAGTAGTTATCCTACAGTGTTTAATGAGGCCTATTTGCTTAAATACCATGTTTCCATAAATTACCATACAGAGTTATATTCACATGAATATAATCACTGAAATGCAGATGTTGCAATCTTAAAATTGCAACATCTGCATGTATTTCACAAATTCAGTACCATTTCCAAAATAACAAAAGTAAGAAAAAGAATGTCAATGTAGGTCAAA
The DNA here is from genome assembly GCA_900291075.1 of Melanogrammus aeglefinus. Lineage (NCBI taxonomy): Eukaryota > Metazoa > Chordata > Actinopteri > Gadiformes > Gadidae > Melanogrammus > Melanogrammus aeglefinus. The sequence continues at coordinate 11,216 of OLKM01005982.1, read as the reverse complement.
TAGAAAAATATTTGTTAAACGTTTAAATGTAAACATTTGCAACACAGATGAAACCCATCTTTTGATGTGCTACCCTCCCTATGTTCCCATCACTATGCCATTATCTTACTCTCACCCACACACTCATTTCAGCGTTGATGGCCTTATCGTACCAGGGGAGGTCATTCAAATACAATCAAATGGGCTTAACTCAACCCCTTTGAGCCGCAGAGAAACGCTATGGGCGCCGGTGCTGATAAGTATCCAGCCAGCTGAAACGTCCATGAGCAAAGCCGTGGCTAAACCACTGCCATCTCCCCGAGGAAACTATGAGCAGCTCCCTGAAGAAACCTCACCGAGGGACAGCGCCTCCAACAAGGACCCCAGGAGTATCACAACTCATCATCATCGTTATTATCATTGAATGGGTTTTCCAGATAAAAATGTTATCTCTGGAGAAACCACGAGCGAGGAGGAGCCCAGTGCGGCCTCACCTTTTCACCCTTTGAAACCGGTGACTGCTCTCTCTTTTTACTCCAACACTCTCCAGCGTACACACACATACAAGCACGCACGCACACACAGACACACACGCAATTTGCAGGCTTTGTGTGCCAAGCTTTATCCCATGCCTATCTGTGTGTGTTCGGTCTGTGTGTGTCTGTGTCTGTTTGGTATGTATGTCTGTGCATGCAGTTCCTCCTGGTACGAAAGCTGTGTACAAACCTCCACGTGTTTGTATACAGTCCTCCCTGTTGTGTGAGTGGCTCTGACAGAGGGGGTGGGGGCGAGAACGAAAAGATCTCTACACTATCCTTTTCTAAGTTTTCTCAAGTTTATATTCTCAACTTGGCAGTTGCAGGACCTAAGAACGTGCAAAAAACTGAGCTGAATTTGCAGCAACATATAAGTTAATGAAAGCAGAACGTTCAGAAATACCAGTTGACATTAATTGCTGCATTGATAGATCTCTCCGGTCTATTATAAAGTGTGTCATAATGTTAATTACTGGATTCATCTGAGCCGCTCCATACGACTTGCAGGCAAGCTCATCAAAACACAGCATGACCGGTCAAAATATAGAAAAAAGAGACTGCGTATTTGCATGAAAAACTACTGACTTCTCCAGTTGAATCAGGTTTGTTAAATGGTTCATTTTTCAGCCGTCCTCGAATATGAAAAATGTAATGGGACCACAGAGTAATATGCCCAACTCCTGTGGCTTATCATGCTCAAACAGATTAAAGGGTTTTCAGAGAGTGACAGAGAGGGGCTGATTGGCTTGTTAATGAGCCGATCACCAGTTTGACTTTTTCATTACGGGTAACAAGAGGAAATGTGGGCACATATATTATACAACCAGAGCACAGATAACCACCTTTCAACAGATAGCTGAGGGTGACCGTCATGGGTCCAGCCACAGTCACCTCTGTGAAATACATCACAAGCAGGAATTCTATATAAAAGGTAACTTAATCAGATCCAACACGACAACTTCTTGATGAAGTGTCAAACAGGATCCCGTTTGATAGTTAAATCAGCCAAGACGGTATGTTCCCATTATTTTATGTTAAATACAGAGCCTGGTTTTTAATCTGCACCTTCCCAATATATATTCTATCGTTGACCTTTTTTAATAAAGCAGTCTAACTATTTTCTTATAGTGGATTCTCGGCCTGCTAGCCTGAAGTGAACCTTCCTCATTACAATATGCTATCGTTCTGCCCGATGTCTGTCAGGCAATTTGTGAAACTGGCCACGGATAAAAGCAGAGGAACACAACGGAACAACAACAATTCAAGTCTGTATGCAATAAAATGATAAAAGACAATTGGTTTGATGATTGCGCCATGATGGAATTCCCAGTGGTCCAAACCCCTTAAACACCCACGCTCTGCCTTATTAACCCTCCATGAAGCCACTGCTTTTAAACCCCTTTATTGTTACTGCACTCAGAAGACACACCTGAAGGAGGCAATTATGATCAAATGAATAAGTTAAAACAATATCCACCTCCAATTTGCTTGAATATTGCATACCTTTCATTATGGATTCACAGTGAAAATGTTTGTGTTTCATCTTTGCTCATTCGTCTCTTCTGTACGCAAAGCCACCACCTCAGAAAAACTCGCAAAGCATATCATTAGAACAAATCCCTCTAGAATTTGCCACACTCACAACCCTAAAACAGGTGTTTGGAAAGATGGATGCTGGAGATAATCCACGCAGGCTAAAATATCCTATCAGAGCCATTAAGCCATGGCGATCCGACAGGGAATAATGTTTCTGTTTCCCAATCGATCAATTTTAACAAAATACATAAAGAGGGCAAACACCTGCATGTCTGTGGTAAAATAACCAGAGATTTGTGGGGGGGGGGGGATAAATAAGAATATCCACGTGACGAGACACAGGGAGAGGGTACCCTCCAGAATGCAGGGGAGCTCTGCCAACAGATCCTGATTAAGCTCCACAGCCCTGATATTTCCCCCATCGTTCCTACAGGGCACAGAACCAGGGGGGTGGGGGGTGGGGCATTATATAGAACCTCTGAAGGGAACCAGGGGCCACAGGCCGTGACGACCAGACACACACACACACACAACCAAATTAAACCTCATCCTTCACCGTTATGAAGAGATAATCCTCCCATCTCTTGGTTTTGCTAGAAAGGATACAGTAAGTGAGGAACTGTCTTACTTTGAAGTGTTTTTGATGGATGCAAGCCCCTGGGGAGCGGGATTTTGGGTAACACGGCTACACCATCTAGTCGACCGTCAGTCAGTCTGTCTGCTTGTCCAGCCCGGTAACAGTGTGTCAGTTGAGCACTCAGTCTACACTACACAGCCCCAGCCCTGTTTGATACAAGGGAGACAGAGGCTCTCCATGTCTAGTGGCGCCTGAAGGAGCTTTATACACTCGAAAGACAAAGAAAGTCAACTCAAGCCAGTATCTTTAATTGGTTTTCTTCTGCTTTCAAATTGTCAATGTCACACAAACAACAGAGTGGGGTTGAGGCACCGGCAATTCTCCACGCCGGTTAGCGAAAATGACTCCAGTAATGATTCCAAGAGCTCATTATAGAACGGAAAGTAGAGGTAGAAAATACATTTGGTAGTTTTGATCATTCAATAAAACAATCAACGAGCACAGAACAGTGGCACACATTGTAGACAAACCCGAGAGATGCTAGCAAAGAATTCTTCAAGTTTTCACCTTAGAAGGTTCATCCTCATATTTTTCAACAACATTAAAAGAGTCTCAACAGCAAAGGAGCAGTTTATTTTCACACCACTTGATTGAGGCGGAATCCATTGTCTCAAACTGACGTTCCTCAGCGCTTAGATTAGAGTGGGATAAGAGTCGTTTTGGATGTCAATGGAGAAAGGCGGCTATCCTCTCTCCACTAGTATACACTACGGCAATCCTTATATTTCTCTTGGGGAAGCTAGGGCGGTTCCTCCGCTTCGTTAGCCTTTTACTTACATCTGGAGAGTCTGAACTAAAGGTTCCTAATCATATCAGAGGTCCACACCCGTCCACATGTGGACTCACAGCACACTCTGGTCCACAGAGGCTGGCAGATGTCTGCGGTTGAAAGGAAACGGCAGGATATAGTGCTTTGTCTGCCAGCTAATTCTTTTGTATTCCATTAGCCAGTCTGAGACGCATAATTACTTTCTGATGCTAAGCGATTCAGTAAGCCTTTCGACGATGCCACAATAAGGCAATAAGGTGTCATTGGACTGGTTTTGTAGGCTGATTTGCCCTCATGCTTAGTGGGGAATTAATATGGTAAGCAGAAGGCAAAGACTTTGAACCCTGTTCGACCTTGAGGCCCATGTTACATGTGCTGTAACATGGGCCATTCTGGAAATCCTAGGTCCTTTTTTTTAACTGAAAACTGCTTAGAATAGAATTTAGTTGCACAAGGGAAATTTATTTCTGTCACACTAGGCTCAGATGACTCGGATACAGCAATGAAGTCTATATTAAGAAGATGGTCTTGTACTGCATTGGCCCAGGCTGACAATGCCATACATTGGATCTCACATACTGTTGCATATCAGCGCTGTCCCTCCACATCCTGTGAAAAGGGTTTGAGGGAAAAGTTCAAGGACCAAGCTGTTGTCATCTCACCCAGTGGCTGACCAAATCTTATCACCAGCCACTAATTACAGGCCAGGTATCTTATCAGTGGTAGCCAATTACAGCCCAGTGACCTAGTTGGGGGAAATGTCAACAGCTCAGTGAACTCCCCGTGGTTCTTGCTCTGGCATGCTGCATCCACACCGCCGAGCGTTTTGTCACACTGACACAAGTGCCGAGAGGTTTGCAGGAGATTCTCCAAAGAGCAAAATCTCCTTAACAGGCCTTCGGCATGATCAGAGACGCTAATTTATACAAAGACATTGAATCCTGCATAGAAGGCTATACATGATTACATTGAAGCCATCCGTTCTAAAACTTTTTCAATACAATTTAAGGCAAAAATATATAATTCTTTGATTGTCTATATCAAATGAGTGGTTTGACACTTTATGTATGCTTCATTGTGCATAGACTTGCCAAGACTTTAGAAAAATGTTTTGATTCATTTTACTATGGGAGGCTTGACAATTATGCACAAGACATCTGTTGTTTGCTGCATATGGAAAGCCTGTGAAAACCATCACCAAAGAGAAACACATTTTATTTGTGGCAGTTCTTTGCAATGTTGACAGGCGATCACTTGTTTGAGGCATCCGTTTAAAGCACTGTGGAAGAGAGATAAACGGGCACTGTTATTTTGGGACACATGGCGTGGCAAAAGAAATGAATACAATTGTATATATATATAATATATATATATATTATATATATTATATATATATATATATTTCTCCCGAGATTTGGATAGACTAGCACAGTGCCCAAACAGAACGTGCCTCATTTAAAATGTGTCTGTGAGGAAACAGGCCAATTGCTTGGCCCCTTTTTCGGGATCTTTCTAGAGAACCGCTCATCCAACCAATTTCACACTCAACACTGAACCTCCTTTGCTCGTCAAGCAATACATCTGGCGAGTGTGCAGTTGATCGGAAGGACGCAATAAAAACGTGAATAAAATAATAAAATCATCAAGCTGAATGGGAGTGTACAAATATGAGGCTATTTCTTTTTTTTCCCTCATAGAAACATTACATTTATTAAGTTACCAATTTAATTTGGTAACTTTTGGACGGCTCAAAAATGAAACTCTGGGATCATCATCTTAACACACTATTTTCAGGGGAAAGGCCAGCGCATAAGCTGGTTTGCACTGGTTACACAAGGTTGAGGGTTGGGTGTCTTTTCAACTGGCGCAATTCTTATTGGAAATTGCCACATACTAATACAATGTAAATAATGGATGTAAATACTTGATCCAATTTAGTTTGTCTGATCTTTCCAGTTTTCTCCCGATTTACGTTGTGTTTATTCATTATGTGCCTGATGTAACAGGACCTCAAACAATGAATTTCACCACTATTTTAGCCAGTCTCGCTGCGTGTGTCCTCTCTTCTTCTCCCTGTGTCGGAGACGGGGCTCAGACAGCTCCTCCACACACACACACACACACACACACACACACACACACACACACACACACACACACACACACACACACACACACACACACACACACACACACACACACACACACACACACACACACACACACACACACGCGTGGGAGAGAACGTGTTACTAAAGGCTAAGAGGTGTTTTAACTGACAAATGCACAATTCCAGCCAAAACCTTACATTTCTGGCATCTCCAATCGCTGAATATTCCTAAGAACTAATAGTGAATTGCTCTTTGAAAGGGTAAGCTTGCATGTTTATCAGATTAAATAAGTGGCATAAAATGATCTTCCAACAAAAATAGTAATGGTGACAGGCCTGGTCGTTGCAATTTGCATGTCTTGATTCTGGTTTGTTTCTGTTCCTGCAAACACCTGTCCTCCTAAACCTCCTTAAATGAAAAGACTCCCTAGTACCACACGCTCTTTGACAGAAGTGTCGTGAAGTGTGTATACATGTAGATGACGACAATAGATGACGATGACAAACTAATCAACACTGTACCTCGGAGAGACTGCCAAGAACATTTTAAAATGCTTCTGGCAGATATAAGTCACCCATCGACTGTCCTCTCAGAGACCTGACCTCCAACCACCGTCAATAGATGGCAGTCAACAGAGACTCACCGAGCATGAGATTCAACCAACGAGGAAAGAGGCCCCTCAACGGATCATTTCACATCAGTGAAGCTTTTACCGTGAACATCACCGCCGTTTTTCTAATAGCTCATCTTCCCTTTTTAATGATGGAATGGTAGACCGGAGACCTGAAACATACCTGCAATAGCGGGAAGTACCAGACAGATCCGGCAGACGGCTTGAGTAGGCAGAGGTCTGGCAGAAACTTGGATGGAGCGTTAGTGGTTTTAAAGTAAAACCAGAGTTCAAAAGAGCTCGCGCGCCGCGAAAGCCGCTGAAAGTAAAGTCGTTTTACCCGGGCTTCATCCCCCTCCGCGGCTTTCCCTGAGAACTGCTTCAAACACCTTGTTCCAGCTCTGTGCCATTTACGACAATACACTTTGCCACGTTAGTCACCTTAAGCATTTGTATGGTGATTCCAAGATGAACCCGTTTACCCTCTTTGCAAAAAACAGCCTGCAAGGGAAGTCGTCCAGGGGTTTGAAAAGCATGGTTAAAAGGGCCATTATCAAGAAGAGTGCTGCACTGGTATATAACATGATCATGTGAATAATGTAAAGCCCCGAGGCCCCTTGATGTATGCTGTTGTTTCAACGTGAACTGACAACCTCAAAAAGATCGGCAACTGGTCACACAGCTTAACCGTCGCATCCGTGTCGAGTGTCGGATAAATACAAAGACCGTCTTCCTTTTTGACACTTAACTTTGCCTCCATAGGTGTATATTATCAGATCACACCAAGCCATAGCATGCAATACTAGGCCCTTGTATGAAATATGAGAACCTAAAAATGAATGAATTAAGGCCCCGTCCACCCGAACCCGGTTTTTTTTGAAACCGTGTGTTTCTCTACACGTGTTTCGCCGTTCGTCCACACGTAACCGCAGGTTGTCGGCTCCTGAAACCGGAGTTTTTGTAACCGGAGTCCAGGGTGAACTTTTCGAAAACTCGGTTTCAGCAGTCACGTGTGGACGGGACGGAAAACCGCAGTTTTTTGGTTCCTTGTCGACATTGTTTGACGTCACACCTGTGCGACGGTAAACAGTATAAGTAGTATCCATGGAGCACCAACGTATCACTTGACTATCATCAGATCATCAGATTATCATCTTGGACTGACAGCGACTCCCAATCCCATTTTCTCTGAATTCTTCTTATTTTAAATTCATGAGAGTGTACTGTCCGTCCACACGAAGGAATCTGTCGGCCTCGGTTCGCCATTGTGTGTTTCGCGGTATGAATTTTTCCAGCCTTGTTGATTGGCTAAATGGCCTTCCTGTTTGGAGTGCTATCGCCACCACATGCTTTGGAATGCACGTTGAGGCGGATTTGCGTCTCGTGTGGACGGAGTTATTTTTTATGAACCGGTGGTGTGGACTGAAATTTTTTTAACCGCGGTTCATAAAAGTTCGGTTCCAAAATACCCGGGTTCGTGTGGACAGGGCCTAAGTCCATTAGACAGAACAATGACAAATTACGATTGTGGAATGTTGGGCTTGCAGGAAACTAAGATCCAGAGGCATGGCCCATTGTTATATTATACCAATGTATAATTCCGTTTTCCTACGCAATCTTTTCATTGGTTTGTCCTGGTTACCGGTCAAGCAAGGGCAGCAGCTCAGGAGGAACTGGAGAGGCACAGGAGGGCAACTAGAATCGATTTTGTCTCTCCGTCATGATCTCCAACCGCTTAAACCTTTCTTCTTTGGGGCGATTCTGAATGTTGGCACGGCGATCGGATGAACGCTCTCCAAGACTAGTAAGAATGATTGATGCTTTGGGGAAAGTTTCTTCAAGCTCGATCCAACTACCCCCCATCTATGTTGGCTGTAGTTGAATAAGGGCTCTCAGGCCTATAGAGGACAATCACTGAGGCTCCTCCGACCGCAGAGATATATGGGAGGCAAGTTGAGCGCAAACCCTCCAATTAATTGGGTCAGGGTACTTCTGTGATGAGTGAAGCCGTTCCAGAAACAGTGTCCCTAAATGCAATGCAAAGGCATTGGAACACTGGCAGGCATGGAGGGATTAAGGGTCTTGAGGTCAGTATATAAAACACCATAGATTACTTTGCGGGGGCAGTCACTGTGATTAAGCAAAAAGTTTCACATTCAACTTGATTCACACATTGGTAAAGCTTGGGTAAAGGAAATGACTTGTGTCAAAGTCTTACCAATGGTGAATCTATAAATTTTTGTTATAGCTAAATAAAGCCACCCTAAATGCAGCATAGATAAGCAGATGAGAACATGTTTACAAATGTTCCCCCCCTGAGTCGCCTGCTAATTTGATCGCTCTTTTTTGAGGCTGCAATACATGCATTGACACCTCACAGCACCTATCAGCACTATCTCAACCGTTTATTCCAATGTTCCACGTTTCTGCCATCTTGGAACCGCACATTGCTCCGCTGCAGTGCAGCGCTGTGAAGCTGTGAAGGTCCGTCTGCGTGGCCAGCAATCTCTAACGCCAAATCTAAAACGCTGGAAGAGCGCGGCACGATCGATGGAAGAAAGGTGTCGTATGAATTCCTCGCTACTGCTCCCATCTCCCAGCCATCACAGGTGCTGTGTGTGTGTGTGTGTGTGTGTGTGTGTGTGTGTGGTGTGTGTGTGTGTGTGTGTGTGTGTGTGTGTCGTGTGCTCTCTCCTCTTCACATATGGAGCGGGGGGCGGCGGCGTTGCGCGGGTGAGCTGGCCGGGGATGATGGCAGGGGATGGGCTGTGGGGCTGGGCGCCGGCGCTGTGTAATAGCGACCGGCTGACAGCCACAAGAGGGCAGCTACTGGTGGACCCAGAGCGGCTGCTGCTGGAGGGAGGGAGGGAGGGAGGGAGAGGAGGGAGGGAGGAGGAGGGAGGGAGCAGGGAGGGAGGAAGGGAGGAGGGAGGGGGGTAGGGAGGAACTTGAGAGGATGGCTAGTGGCACGGAGGAATCGGAGGAAGGTGGTAATGTATGAAGGATGAGGGGCGAGAGCAGTTTTTGATGTACGTGGGGAGTGTGTAGCGCTGGGCTCATATCATCCGCCGACAACAGCCTCTTCGTCGGGGTAAGTGATGACGGCCAGGATCCAGGAAGAGACAATGCAACAAGAAAATCAGGAGGGAGAAAAAAGTATTATTCGTACTTTTCATTTTCTGCCTGTGGACACTTGATTGAAGGAGCTATTTTTCAAGGGAAACCTTAGCTAAAGTTGGTCTGTGTTAGAAAAGCATTTAGACTGTCATTTATCCCATGCGATGCCATCGGGACTGTGTGAATTGTCACATTTGAAAGTTCTTGGTGCATCCTCTGTGTGCGAGCAGCGATTTTTGTAAAAAAGCTGTAAAGTTATGTGAATCTTATTTGAAACACTGAATGCGGTTTGCTTGCTGAATAAAAGCACCCATGCCTAGTAGCCAGCCCGGGTTGCAATGAGTGTGCTACATCTAATCATCTTTGCTTTGTGTTAGAATGTTAAACTTACACATGGGGCTAGGTTTGAACAGTGTGTGAATTCATTACCTCACGTTACGATTATTTCTAAACTTAACCAACCATGGTTTTTAAATTGCAGCTAAATGAATGTCCCCATAAGGTCTAGCCTGTGCCCATATGCCAATAACCTGATTTAAAAATCAATCAATGAGATATTGGATAGTACTCCGACGGCATTTAAAGAAGAAAACGGGAAGGTTTTCGGTCGGCGCTGCGGGAGAAACAAATCATTTGGTTGGACTTCTCGGTGGAGCAGCCTGTTTCCTCCAGGCTGATGGATGAGGGACAGAAATACATCTGAGAGCTAATTGTTTGCCTTCCCTCCGGTGTTTGGTGGCTGGCTAACTGGCGGGCAGCTGCAGAGACGCTTGATGGAGGCTGCGAGCAACAAAACAACACAGCCCCTCCTTCAGCTTTGATCAAGCACAAAACAAAGGGGGGGGGGATCAAGGAGCCAGAGTGGACCGGGGTCTCTCGGCTCATCCCCCGGCCCCGCCCGCGCATTAGCGTTAGCCAGAGTCAGGGGGAGCGAGTCGCCCATGCCATCTCAATTATGCAGCCTCCCTTGTCGGCATGGCAACCAGGGAGGGGCATGTTGCCCATGGGGGGCCCTGAAGTGCCGATGCCCGACCGTGGAGGGAGAGGTAAAGAATATACAAGTGGGCGGGCCTGAGACCGAGACGGTCCACTCTGGTGTTGACCGTGTGATATGGACCTTAGCTGTCCTGCAGAAAGGAGGCGCGGGCTGGGGAGTGAAGTTTCAGGTTGCCGCAAAATAATTAGATCGAGAAGGAATACGTCTTGTAGGGATTCTGGTGCGCAGTTGAATGTTTCTCAGGCCACCGTCCGTAAGGGTGCCTTTTTTTTCTGACCGGACAGATGGGAAGGGTTGCTTTGACCAGCAGTTTCTTGTCCCCCACGGATGAACATCCCTTCCTCTTTGTCAGCAGAGAGTAGGGACTTCAAAACTAATGAGGTTATACTATGAGATCCAGAGCTCGCCTCGCTAACCTCCATCGTGGTTGGGGAAGCGGTTACACAAGTGGGCAGATAGAGCAGTCATATGTATTATTTATGGATCATATTATGTAGTATTGCATATGTATTCCTCCGTTACATCACACAAGCCTGTAAACAGCGCTCAGCCATTTGCCCACTAATCTGGCATGGCCTGGAATATCTCTCTGGCTACAGACGTAAAGCGCTTATACAGCACACCTAACACCCACTTGCATTAACGCACTATGGTGAAATCAGCATCCAGGAAGCCTGGTGAAGGCATGCGACCGAGTGATTGCATTAAATGGCTGCAAAGCACGTTGTATACGCTAGCTTTTATGCACGTTTTATATAAATACAGCAGCGGAACTACGTCTTATCTTTCCTGTCCCTTTCTCTGACTCGGTTCTACACACACACCAACACCACACACACACCCTACACACACAACACACACACTACAACACAACATCCTCACAACACACACTACACACACACACCACACACACACACACACACA
>OLKM01005981.1:0-15395 GCA_900291075.1 Melanogrammus aeglefinus | reverse complement strand
ATTCTCTCGCGCACAACCGTTATGTTGATCTGGACTTATTCGCATGGAACCTATTCAAGATCAGCAGAATTGTATTCCAATTGAGGCGTATATATGATTTATATATGATTCTATATATGATTTTTTGTGTCCATGTCCATGTAAACGCGGCTACTGTGAGCATAGCCACGCTAACCCTTTAAAGCAGTAGAAGTCATCATGTCCATCTTTTCCCTTTACGTTAGCCTCTGCCCCGCCTCTTACCATACCTGAGGTAAGGAAGACATTGCCAGGTATTGCTAGTGTCAATCCCTTCACGCTGGCAGAAAGGGGGAAAATGACGAAGGATCAGCGAGAGGAGTGCCATAGGGTAGTCACCAAGTTCATTGTTAAAGGTTTGCTGCCCTTTTCAACAGTGGATACCCCATGGTGGAGGTGAGCAAGCTGTAGCCTAGTTGGCTTAAACGATACGCTTTAGGCTGGATAATGTTGTTGTTCACTGTTACTTGTCAGTATAAATAAGAAAAGTATGTCACTGGTAATGCTTTATGTTCTAATGTCATCAATTGTAGGGAGATGATAGCAGCCCTGAACCCTAAATATCAGTCCCCCACCAGAGACATGGTATCGAATACTTTCGTGCCTGCATGGTATGCTGTGGAGAAGGAGAATGTGAAGAGGGAGTTGGAGGCTGTCAGGGATGTGGCTGTGACTGCTGATGGATGGACCAGTGTTGCGCAAGATCACTACCTCACTGTTTCTGTCCACTATATAATAGAGGGGGCCATGAAGGAGAAAATACTGCACACGCAGGCAGTGTATGTATCACAGACAGGGGTAGCAATAGCAGAAGAGATAGGGGACATTTTGGAAGAATTTGGGGTAAAGGAGAAAGTTGTGGCCATCACTGTGGATAATGCTGCAAACATGGATGTGGCAGTGAGAAGGATGAGTGTGAGAAAAATTGGCTGCTTTGCCCACACACTTAACATCGCCGCCCAAAAGATATACACCATACCCTCAGTTGCAAGGTGGGCAGGAAGAGTCAGAGCCTTGTTGGTGTGGTTGAAAAGGTGTACCCTGTCTAAACCTGTTTTGAAGGAGAAGCAGAAAATACTCGGTAATACACACTAAACTTGGTTCAAATAGTCATGGTTAAAATATTTTATTATTAAATCATTATTCATAAATGGACCATTGGTTTCACACTTTGTGTCCTCTCTGTATCTTTAGGCCTGCCAGAGCACTCAGTCATTCTGGACGTTAAGACCAGATGGAACAGCCTATATTTAATGATGGAGCGTTTTCTGGAAATGTTCCCTGCCATCCAGGCAGCCTGCATGGACCCTCGCCTGAAGAAGTCCATGGAGAAGGAGAGGTTTGGAATTTGCTTATTTTCACCATCAGTGCTGCAGCTTAACATTTTTTTCCCTAAAATTGAATCATGCTAGTAAGACCTATGTGCATATTTTTCAGACTTGACAGAATTTCAGGTGACGACTTCAGGAAAGCAGAGGAGTTCGTAAAATTGATGAAAATCATGTACCAGTCAACTGTTTGCATCTCTTCCGGAAACAACGCCACACTAGGTCAAATTATTCCAATCATAAAAAAACTTCAAGATCACTTCAGGGTCACAGCAGACGACTCTTTCTTCTCTAATGCCATAAAGGAAAAAGTCTGGGATGACCTTTCCAAAAGATACCAAGTAAGCATCACTATTTTATTGATTTGTTGATTATTTTCATTCGGTATACAGAAACCTCTACGTATACTGTGGTGCGCCGCAGCAGTGGCAGCCGTTGCAGTAGCTCATCTGTTACATGTCCCTTGAATTTCCCTCAGGATTAATGAAGTATCTACCCTATATCAATCTATGGGCATTCAGGAGTTTTTGGAGGAGGGCACGGCTCTGGACCCTAGGTTCAAGGGAAAGGTAGAGGATGCTGTGTGGTACAGACTGGAGGAGGAGTTAATCGATCGAGCCTCACACCAGGTGTTTAAAACTATCTGTATCATTAAATCTCATTATATTTAGCCTCTCGCTGTAAATGAAATCGGTGTACATGACACCTGCTTTTCCAATATCAACAGAACAGAGGTGAAACTGCCCAGGCCCACCAGCAGGTGGACGATGGGGACAGCTCATGCGATGAAGCCAGTTCAGCTGCAACAGAGGTAAATATTGTCTTGCTCATTTAATATTTTCCAGTTTACATATGCAACTAAATGTTAGGTGGATATTCAAAGCAATGGGGACAAACATCAAAATGTGACTTTTTTTAAATTAATTTATTTGAGAAAATAAATATCTCACAAGTGCAAAAGTGAATCTATTCTTGCAAAACCCCATAGCAGATGCCATAGATTCCATAGGTTTACCTTTACACTTTTCTCAAATCAATGAATTTGATCTATACACAACCTTACTCCTTCTTCTTTTTATTATCTGCTTATAGAAACTGACAAAGCTGTCTGCGCTGGAGGAGTTGTTCATGGATGAGGACATAGAGGTGGGAGAGCGGAATTACCCAATTGCGAGCCAAAGGGATAAGGTGAAAGAAGAAATCCGCCACTACAGAGGTTTGCCATCAACTTTGTCAACTGTTGATCCAGTGACCTGGTGGTGGGACATGAGGGGCACCCTACCAGCACTATCAAGCTTGGCTGCAAGGTACCTCTGTGTTCAGGCGTCAGCGACACCATCAGAGCGCACCTTTTCAACAGCTGGCGACACAATCAGCCAGGAGCGGGCCTGTCTGTTGCCAGACAAGGCAGACATGCTGATCTTTCTAAAAAAAAACTGTTGAGTGACTGTTGTCATGCAATTTGGACTCTTTGGACATTTGTTTGCATCAGTTTTTCTCTTTGTTATTATTATTGCATTGTTATTTATTCATTCCTTATTATAACTGAGTGCCCTCGACTAGGCCCCCATGCCTAGATCTCTGTGTATTTATGTATGTGTGTATTTATGCATGTGCTCTCTCTCTCTCTCTCTCTCTCGCTCTCTCGCTCTCTCTCAGTTCTGAAAAATAAATTCTATAATTCCTAATTTGTTTTTGTTGTGGAAATTGATTTTTAAAACATCAGGTATCGAAAAAAGTATCGTATCGAACCGGTATCGAAACCAAGGTATCGAAATTAGCACCGTATCGAAATATTTTGAACGATACCCACCCCTAGTCCTCGCTGTCAGCGGCACGAAAAAATTAAAACAGTGGCACCTGTCCTCCATCCTCGGGGTAGATTTAATAGGTCCACTCCCTACCACCGCAAAGGGCAAAAGGTAGCATTATATTGTGCGTTATGCATGTGTAACCCCTTTTGAAGGTAGTAAATGCAAGATTTTTGACAGTCAGGTATGCAACATATACTGTATTTATAACAATCTGCATTTTATGTTGCAGATTCATTCTGACAGCCACAGACTTTTACAGAGTGGGTTGTGGCAAAATGTCTTTACACAAAGACAGCCGCTGAGGTTTCAAAAAAAACTTTGGACTGGTGGAGAAGATAACAGACCAAGGACGAGAATTTGTAAATGAGGTACAGTTATGTATTTAAAACAGAATATTTGTAATTGAATGATACTGTATCTTTCAAGGTAATTTGCATGCATTAATATTTCTGCAGGTCAACCATGGTGTTTTTGAAACTATGGGTGTGAAACACTGCATTACTTCAGCATACCATCCCCAGGCCAACGGACAGGATGAGCGGACGAACCGCTATATTAAGGAGGCACTTGCAAGGTACTGGGGGAGGGACAAAATGACTGGCATGCCTATTTAAAGGGTATTGTAGCAAGTGTCAACACATCTGAACAGGTAATATTGTGTAACAGCTGCAGATGTATTTATTCAACATTGAACCGAGACACAAAAAAGGGTACAATGCTATTAATGTTTTTTTACAGAGGTCAACAAAGTACACACCATATTGTGCACTTTTTGGCAGACACCCTCGCACCCCTGGAGTCTTGAACATAAACATTACCAAAAAAGAGGAGGATGACAACTCCATTGTTGTGTCTGATGTGACCGAAGAGCACCTGGAGACCAAGACTAGAGAAGTTGCAGATCTGCATGCAAAGGTGAGGGTGAAATGGCAATATATGCATCTTAAGAACTCCTTAAACAATATTAATATATTTTAAAGGACAATTAATATAAAATATTAATATATTTTTCTCAGATTTACCAAAACATAAAGATTGCCCAGGACAGGCAAAAAAAGTTTATGAGAACCACAAAGGGAAGATTGTGAAGTCCTTCCACTTCCAAATTGGGAATGAGGTCCTTAAAGCCAACAAAAGAAAGGAAGGCCGAAAAGGAGGACAACTCGAAAGCAACTGGTCTGGGCCTTATGTCGTAGCCTCCATTTCAAAGAAGGGTGTTGCAAAGCTGTCAAACACAACAGGGGCTCCTCTGAAACAAAGTGTTAATGTTTCACAGCTGAAGCCATTCATCAAGCCTAATTTGAGTGTTATTATAATGGTTCATACAAGAACACACTGTAAGTGGACTATGTATGTGATGGTTGCATAATACTGTATTCTTCTGATCAGATTCCAAAGAGGGCTCAGTCAAGAAAGAAAATTATAATTAAAGATGACAGCTTCCAAGGTATATGTTTAAATGCAGTTTAGTCATCTAGTGTGGTTGTTGTAGTAAGGAATATAAGCTAACTTTTAAATTGCTACTCCAGACATCCGTTTGTGCCCAGAGGACATTACTCACATGTTGGACTTTCAAATCCACTTTTGAGAATACTTTGCAAAATCTCATGAAACTATTGTAATTGTTGAAATTGTTGTAAATATATATATATTTATATGTCCTTAAGATGTTTGTGTTAATGTTTCTGTTCTTATTTCTGCATCCAAGGTTGACCTGTGCTTTGTTAGTTTCGATTGAATATGCATGTTAAGTATTACCTTAGTTTGTTTCACTCGTCACTTTTGTTGTACAAAGCCACTTTAAATTGTCACCTTTTTTCCATATTTGCATATAGTCACTTAGTACCTGGAAGCAGTAGGAGTGAGCTGCCTTTTCTTTTGACTCGTTTTCTCATGTTTTGTTAGTTTAGGATGTTAGTTTTAGTAATTGTCTTTTTTATTATTTACTTTGACATAGGGTTTAGGTAGCTTCCCTTTAAAATCTATGTTGTTTTGTTTAGTTATTTTGGCCTTGGTTCACTCCGAAGAGAAGCTTAATTTTCAGTTTTGTGTATTGTTTGTGTGCTAAGCAGCAATAAACTGCTTGTCATTTTGACTACACATGTGTGGACTCCTATTGACTCCCATTTATGTTTTGCAAAAATGTACATAAAACATGAGAAGCATTTGGGATTTTTCTGTTGGATATGTGCAGTGGTGTAGTCTAGGTTTTTGTAGTGGGCATACTGTGATGATTTCCTATTAGCCTCTTCGATACCCATCCTAAAAACGCCGCCACACTCACTGTTGCATACAGTAGCCTACAACCACCATAAGTAATTCAGATTATTCAACACTTAATATTGTCATAAGCTTCTAGGACAATGAATAGTCAAATTAAAATCAGCATTAGGCACTAGCATCAAATAAACTATAAAGCATCAATAAAAAAAAACTGTTTTCTATATAAACACTATACTACTGTATATGTAACCGGCCTGGCCTGAGTACTAATGTGCGAAGGAGACGAAGGGATACTTGAATCTTTTGCACAGGACATTTATTACACAGAGTCATTATTAAATAATAAATTAAAATGAATTAAACATATCAGCTATAGAAATAACATCTGTTCAGTGAGAAAAAGAGAAAAACAGTACATCCTCAAAAACGAACAGCAGAGGGCACATGACAAAAATAAAACAAACACAACCCCTTCATTGTATCAAAGTAATAAACACACAGGAACATGAAGGATATTTGGTGGAATACAAACACTTTTTGTCAACAATTGTTCTTCACCTTTAATGTAGTGGCCTGCTAGTTTACAAAACTCTCCAAATGTTCTTGTATTCAGGGCCAGGCATCTGAGGGGTGCTCCTATACCAGCTTTACAAGTTGGGCTGATATTTACCCAACTTTCTGTCCTTCCATTCTAACCAAGAATGCCTGCCTTTAAACTCCCTAGCCTGACTCTCAGTCCACAGGGGCTGGCCAGGAGATATTATCTAGAAGGAACAATGACATATTTAGCACACACACACACACACACTGACTCACTCACTAAAATGTGCAATAATAAGTACGTTGGCCAACGCAATCCTTTAAGGTGGGGAAAATGTTTCGTTGACAAATCAGCCTGGCTAATTGTTTATCTTTACTACACCAAGATTAAGCTAGCAAGGCTGTTTAATGAATATAGGCTATGTGTGTGGTATTTATTCAGTTTGGGAAAGCTCTTATAAGCTAGTAACTATTAGGCTAATATCTGCTAAAGTTAACTTGTATACGATATACGACTTTCACTTAGGCCTACCCGGTACACTGCTGGCTTCAGGCTCCGCTGTAGTTCCCTCTTCCAACTCTTCTCCATCTTCTAACCTGACTAACGGAGTTGCATCCAAGGCAGCAGCAGGCTTTTTTGCATTAAAAAAATCGTTCAAAGTGGTTTGTTGTTTTCGTTTGACATTCATTATTGATTTTGGAAGTTGGACACAAAGTTGGAAATCACCGAGGAGCCCACAAAGATGATTTCGCTGTTGCTAGGTGACGTGACGTCAGGTCTAGGTGACGGGGCACGGCACGGGCCATGGACGGAAACCTCTCGCGCTATAATGCTGCGTTCCATTGTACTCAGACTTTTTATATGTCCATGCTCGGAACTCGGGACTCTCCGACTTCCGACAAGGAAAATTGAAGAAGTGTCATACTTTCATTCATGAAATAAAGAGAAATTCTGTCTCTATCGAAATTGATACGTATCATTGCGCATTTTTAAGTGGGCATACGCAAATGCTGGAGTTTTCCTAGTGGTTATACGGCGTATACCTGCGTATCACGTAGACTACACCACTGGATATGTGTATAAATGCACAAATACACACACACACAGATGAGTGAAAAATAGCATATAAATATATATATATATTATACATTATATATTATATGCACAAATACACACAGATGAGTGGAAAATAGCATATACATATATATATATTATACATTATATATTATATGCACAAATACACACACAGATGAGTGGAAAATAGCTTAAAAGTATATATATTAAACATTATATATAAATTGTCTAACTGTAAGTCTAATTGTCTAACTGTAAGTAAATAAGACAAATACACACCAGATAACTGAACATTTGCTTAAAGAAATGGCGTCCATCCGTCTATCGTGAAAGTAGAATGCAATTTAGTTTGTCCGAGTGGAGTTGCTGTAGATAGCGTATGTGTGACGTAATCAGCAGACGACGGACCCCGAGCCGATCTGGAAGCCCGGGCCAATCTGGTACTTTTTATTTTTTATTCCTCTCATACCATTCCTGATAAAGTAATGATTTTATTTCGGTATAAAACATATCTATTATTCCAAAGCATAGTAGTGTGTGGTGAAAAGTTATACACATATAACATTTTCCAATATAATAGAATTTGTTTATGAAAATGACAATGATATAGGCAATTTATCGAAGTTGAAGTCTGCCATGATATGAGAAGACATTTTAAACCTCCGATCTTATTGAATAGGGAATTGGGAACACAGTACCAAAATGAGTTGCTATGTTTGATCAAAGATTTCAACCAATTGATTAAGGTTCCATTGAGGCAATCAAAATCAATAACTTTTAAACCACCATCTTTAATTTCTTTAACCATATTACTTTTTTTCATATAGTGTGGCTTGTTCCTCCAAATAAAATTCAGATTAATTTGGTTAATAGATTTGATAAATTTATTTGAGATGGCATTAGAGTAGGCTGGGTAAATGCATCTTGATAGACATTCCATCTTGGTAAGGTAAATTCGGCAAGTATTGAGAGGTCTCTTTGGAGCCATAAATTTAACTTGGCTTTACTTTCTTTTATTTTTTTTCCTACATTCAAGTATTGACTTTGTTTTTGGTCTTTTGTAAGGTGTACTCCAAGGTATTTAATTTCTGACTTGATAGGGATGTTACAGATGTCTTTTAGAGTTGTATCATGAATTGCAAATAGTTCACATTTATTTAAGTTCAAAGTTAACCCTGAAGCTTTGGAGAATTTTTTTAATTTTTTCTATTGCTATTGGAATTTGGTGTCTGTCTTGTACAAATATTGTTGTGTCATCCGCAAGTTGGCTGATGACAATATCGGTACCTAAGACATTTACATTTTTTATTTCATTACAATTGCTAACATTTCTAGGACTAATATAAACAAATATGGTGAAATGGGACAACCTTGTGGAATTCCCACAGTAACATTAAAACTGGGGGTGGCGCCACAAGGTAGCATGACACAGCTGTTGATATTCTGATATAATCCACTAATTAAATTCCTAAATTTCACTCCGAATCCTAAATGTTCAAGAACTTGGAAGATAAATGGGTGCTCTACGGAATCGAAAGCTTTATAGAAATCTAAAAAGAAAAGAAAACCATCATGTTCTATTTGATTTCTATATTCAATAATGTCCATTACCAGCCTTATATTATTGTGGATTGATCTTCCCTTTAAGAAACCAGACTGTGTTTCTGCAATAAGCTCCGAAATTCCTGTCTGAAGACAAGTGGTGAAGATGTATGTGAGTAATTTATAATCAGAATTTCTAAGAGCAATAGGCCTTCTGTTTTCTATGAGTGTGGGGTCCTTGCCAGGTTTAGGAATTGAGATGATGAGCCCATGTCTCATTGTGGGTGGAAGCATAGACCGCGGAACGTGTTTGAACAAGGGGGGGCCACAATCGCAAGAGGGGGTCACCAACATTTTAGGTCCGACATTATCCATAGCCAAGGCTATGCACGGTATACGAGGACACGCACGTAATGCCATCAGTCACGTCAGCCCAGCACAGAACAGCGCAGAATAAAATGCACAAGAAAGGCACCTCGGTAGTCGGTGGGTAACGCAACTGAAACTACTTGCTTGTACCAGTACGAAAGAGAGAGAGAGAGAGAGACGAGAGAGAGAGAGAGAGAGAGAGAGAGAGAGAGAGAGAGAGAGGAGAGAGAGAGAGAGAGAGAGAGAGAGAGAGAGAGAGAGAGAGAGAGAGAGAGAGCGAGCGAGCGAGAATGCGGATGCGGATGCACATCACTTTGCCAGGATGATTTTATTTTAAATGTCCAAACAGCCCCGCAATTTGTATATTACAAATATACAAATTGCCAAAACAGTCAACACAGCACAGAAGGCTAGCCTACATAGATTAATCAATTATGGTCATGACTTAAGCCCACAACATGCCAGCACATAACTGTGCAGAATAAAATGCTCAATCAGCCAACAATACACAACAAAAGCACCACAGTAAGATGTTAACTCAACATAAACTCACTTGTATCAGTAGGCTACAATGCAGTATAAAAACATTGAACAAAGAAGAGTGCACACGGCGGTGCTAATAAAACCATTGACCTACCCTTAAAACTTCCCAAAGGCCTGCCTGCGTCTGTCATTGGCCTGCACGAACTCCTTAGCGATGGCTGTCATGTCGATGTCCTCCAGAATGTCACGGTGAATATGGCAGTTCATCAAGTCATTCAGTCTTTTTTGTGTCATTGTTGGATCGGAGGTATGATTTCAGTCGACGAAGTGTAGAAAACGAACGACGCTCTCTGCTGATGCCGTACTGACTGGGATGGTGAAAAAAAGCTTCAAGAAGTTTGTGTACTTCTGGGCAGCAGGTCTTTTGCGACAGGAACAGCATTCATTGCCTTGCTTATTACTCTCACTGACAGTTTGTCATTTTGAAGTGCAGATGTCTTAATCGTGTCTGGCAACATGCGCAACTGTGCGGAGAGTTGATCAAAGTCAAAATCTTTGTATAGAGACGTAATGGATGATGGGAGTGTTCACCTCATCCCCGTTCCCAGCTGTCACTAGTAGCCTCTCAATGTCCACTACTACTCCGAAATCACGCTGGTCGAAGCGCCTATCCAGCTCATTGTCAATGATGTCCAACACCTCAAAATACTGCTTCCTGAAGTATTGTGATGCACCATCAAACAGGTGCTGTGTATCACCTCCAAACTTTTTGGGCAGTCTTGGTTGCCTGGGTAGCTGGGGGCGCTCAGTCAGATCGGTAGATTCCTCACTAACTGACTTGAAGAAGCTGTCAAATTCCTTGTCCGATCGTTGCCTTTGGATGAAAGCCCGTGTCACAGTGACTGCGCTTTGCGCATCTTGCAGCATTATGTTGGTATTTTGCAAAGTCTTGGACAACTGCTCAGTTGGGGAAAAAATCAAGTGCGCCAGGCGTAGACCGAAGTAGGTGCTGAATTTTTCAAGCACAGCCAAAATGCCTGCAGCTTTTCGACCAGGTTCATCGTGTGATTCTTCCGAAAACTCCTCCATCGCAGTGGTAAGTACAGAGTAGTTGTCTATGACTGACTTCAGGGCCCTGCTTCTCACCCGTCCATCTCGTGTAGGACAGAGCGTGCGAAGTTTCTTGTGTTTCTGGTTTCCAGCTCGGCCTTTAGTGACTGGAATGCGTTGTTTCGTTTGGGGGACCTGCTTAATTAGCTGTGCCACATCATGCACAATGTCTAGTGCATCTCGAATCATTTTGCATTTCTTTTGCAGCATCTTTGAAGGCAGAGGTTTAAACAGTGCGCCAAACAGAGTGCACAAATATTGCTGCAGGATTTTGCTGTTTAAATCTAGCAGAAACTCCCCTCAGATGGCCGACCATCATTAGCAGCACCATCGTAAGCCTGCCCTTCTGCATTAACCCGGTGACACATTGCATCTGGTCAGAATGTCGTTTAGGACATTAAAGATGGTCTGCGCATCTGTCTTGGGTAAATCGAAAAGCCCAATGAAATCCTCACGAACTGTGTACGCATCGTCAACCCATCGAAGCACTGTGACAAGCTGTTCTTGTTGGATATGCCTCTGGAATTCATCTGCGAGGATAGCATAATGTCCATCCCGAATAGGTGACAGCACTTTTCGTAAAACATCAAGTGAAATCAGGTGAATCATTTCATTCACTATGTCATGAGACATGTAGTTTTTGTCACTGAGCCATCTGCTAATTGACGGACAGTCCTCTGATCGGAGCTGCATCAACTTGTACAAGTTACTGTTCTCGGGCTCGTTGCCGTCTATTGGAATTCCCTGGCCCGCCAGAAAACGTAGCGAAGATAGCTTGCTTCAGCAGCATTTCTCTCTCTTAAGCTTCTGGTTTGACTGTAACTGTGTGTCCAACTGAGCTGCTACGCTGGGCTGCTGGGACACCAGAATTTGAATTGAGCAACACTGTCTTTGTGGATGCTTGCTGTTTGTTATGCTCCCTGAATGTAATTACAGCATTTTTCCAATTGTTGAAACCATTCACGCGCAAAAGCAGGCGCTCGTTCTTCTTACTCACCGCTAGGTTTTTCTTAGCACAGCCAGCGACATTGCGTGCAGAACAGTTTTCCCTCTGGTCTCACATAGTCAGCCCAAGCAAAATCCTTGAACCACTGGTATTGCAAGGGATCGTGTGCGTTGTGAAGAACCTGTCCCTTGCACCCTCTTGGTTCTTTTTAGCCACATCGGGATTGCTTGGTTGATGAGGCGTTGTAAGATCCCTGCCAGCACTCACTTGAGCAGTTCCAATGGCTAGCCTCAGCTAGGTTTGGTTCGGTTAGCGTAGTTGGAGTTAAAGAACATTCATCTCTGTTGCTTGGTTGGTGGTCGTGGTCCACAGTTGAAGGTTGGGGTACAGCTGTCCCATCAGATGATGCTGCGCTTTTTATTTGTTTTCCTTTGAAATATTCAAAAATTGTTTTGTGCCTTTTCATTTTGATATTCCAATCCACGCCGGGCGGGAACAATCTCTGCAGTCTACCACAATCACTATTTCTACTTCTTTCGCGCGATTTTCAGTGCTGCGCAGTAGAGGTCTACATTTTAAATTTGCAACATTCATGCATGACGTGTGACGTGAACAATATTGGTTTAGAAATACGCTTGATTAAATTATTACAGCATGGGTTGTGTTTAAGTTTGATCTTGTCGACAGGTTTTGAGTTGAAAAAAAAACTTGCAGGCCAACATTCATTTATTTTTTTAATAATCATTTCAAAAAGTTACCCGGGCCACGGCCCCCCTGGCCCGGCCGGTTCCGCGGTCTATGGGTGGAAGTATACAAGTTTCAAATATTTCCAGGAATACTTCATGCAGTAGTTTTTTAATATCTTCCCAGAAATGTCTATAAAAGTCTCCTGTGAGTCCGACCGAACCCGGTGCCTTGTTAAGAGACAGGTGGCTAATTACCTTGTCCAGTTCAGTAATTGTTAATTGACTATCACATGTTTGTTTAAAGATATCTTCAACTTTGGGAATATATTTTTCTATATCCTTTAAGAATGTATGGCAGTCTACATTAGAGAATTTAGAGCTATAAAGCTGTTTATAGAATTTGAGGATTTCTGAGATTAATTTTGGTTCTGTGATTTCTATATCATTTATTATCAAGGAATTTGTTATTTTTCTTTTGTCTCCTTTTTTCAAGACCACAAAAATATGCTGAATTTCTTTCCCCCTCCTCTATCCATTTAGCTCTCTATCTAATGAAAGCCCCTTGTGCTCTTTGAATATACATTTCATCCAATTTAGGTTGAAGATATAGTATTTTCTGTTTATCGTCTTCAGTAGGGTTGAGTTTATTGCAGTAAACATTTAATTGTTTGATAATGTCTAGTTCCTTTTTCTCTAATTCTTTTTTAGTTTTTTTACTGAATGAGATGGAAAATTGGCGCATTTTATATTTAAGGAATTCCCATTTTTTAACAGGTGTTAGTTCTTCCAGGTTTACAATTTCAGTAATTAGTGATTAAATCTTTTGAAATATTTTGAACAAGTTCTACTGTTGTTAGGTTTAACATATAGATAGATAACACTATTATCAGTAAGTGGAGCAGCAGATATATCAGAGCTGATATCATAGCATAGCAAGTGGGTTGCAATTAACCAGTGGTCAATTCTGGATTTATAATTGGAGTTGAACCATGAGAATTTAAATATTCCTGGGTTTAAGTGTCTCCAAGCATCCGTTAAGCTTTGGTCATTGCAAAAGTTTATAAACGATGTTGTTTGGATGACTTGCAGAGAATCTAGTAGGAAATTTATCATAGAATTCATCATGGACTAAGTTAAGATCTCCACCTATTATAACGTTATCAGTTATGTTGATTTCATATTAGCTAATGGTAAGCCAATTTGTTCTAACAGGTTTTTATTTGCAGTGCTCCCATTGTACCCATAAATATTGATTAAGATGAATTTGAAATCATCAAGGGTTAGTATGAGCATTAGCCAGTGACCATTAACATCTGCCTTATGAGAAATAACCTGACCTTTGAAATTTTTAACAGGGTATCTGCAGGTTTCAGCAAGTCAAATTTAAGACTTTTTAATACCACCTTGAATGAAATTTAAGACCTAAAACACGCGATGGTGGGGGTTGGCAACAGACGCGAGCCAACTTCGGAAACGGACGTCTTCCAGCCAACTCTCCTTGAATTTGCACCTACCCATTGTCGCAGACTAGCTAGCAAAGCATGCAGATAATCGTTTAAATATGCAGCTAGCCACTTTGACTTTTCCTTCCTGAAAAGTCATTCGAGAAAAATAAAAAAATATAAAAGTCCTGCTCCGACAAATTTAAGACCTTGAGTTACAGTATTTAAGACCAGCATATGACATTTGTGACGAATTTAAGACTTTTTAAGGCCTTAAATTTAGAAACATGAATTTAAGACTTTTTAAAAGTCTTAAAAGCTACAATCTGCTTTTAATGTCGTTCAGAGTAATCTTAATCAATTAAGACTTGTGCTCAATTCTGACAAAACTAAATTGATGTGCTTTTCAAAATCAGGGAAGACAGATGATGCTTGTCAGATTGTTATACAAAATGAAAAAGTGATTGAACGAGTTTCAGTCTACAAGTATTTGGGATTTTACTTGGATGAAAATCTGTCTTTTAAATATCATATTGAGTGTCTTACAAAGAAACTCAGGGTTAAACTTGGTTTCTATTATAGAAACAAAAGTTGTTTCTCCTTTAATGCGAGAAAAAGACTGATTCAGGCAACTTTTGTATCAATACTTGACTATGGTGATATCTTATACATGCATGCAAATCTCTCCTCTCTGAAAATGCTGGATTCGGTGTATCATGCAGCATTAAGATTTGTAACAGATTTAGGTTTTCGTACTCATCACTGTAGTCTTTATGAGAGTGTTGGTTGGTCTTCTTTGTACAATCGTAGATGGGAACACTGGTATTGTTTTCTTTATAAGGCCGTCCTGTGTGACTTGCCTCTCTTATTTGTGCTTCTCTCTTGTTTTGGTCTCATCTACAGGTCAACACCGAGAAGGCTGTCGTCTCAAGCACGATAGATTTCGATAATGGTATACTACTTGCCTCGTACACGGACTGTCATTTTTGGGACAGTGCCTTCAAGCATTTGCACCCTCGTCCATGGGTATACATTACAGAGTTCATCCTTAAATTGGATTATCTCCCAAGTATGGAAGATTTTAAAGCTAGGATCAAGGACTATTTAACTACTGAATGCACATGTTCTCTCACCGAACGCAGCTGGTGATTATAATGTATTAATGCGATTTGCTGTTATTGTTTTAGCTGTTTTTATGTTTGTTTTGTTGATGTCTAAATGTGGATGTACTGTGCTGCTTTCTTGGCCAGGACCCCCTTGCAAAAGAGATTCTGAATCTCAATGGGATTATTCCTGGTTAAATAAAGGTTAAATAAAAAAAAATAATAATAAGGATGCGCGGACACCCTGTTTAAGTAGGACGGCGACTCCTGCTGATCTTGAAGTACCATGGCTGAAATAAACCTCGTCTCCCCATTGTTTAGACCAGAAAGTGATATCTTCTATCTTGGAATGCGTTTCTTGTAAAAAAAATAACATTAGCATTTTTCCCTTTACAAAATAAAAAAAAAGCTTTTTCTTTTGGTCATGTCTCTTAGACCCCTTGCATTAACAGACATCAGAGAAATATCATTTTTTAACTGGAACATATGATTCAAAACAAACAAAAATGAGATGAACTGTGTAACTGAACTATTTTAGAAACAAGAATACGGCGCTATATAAAGATACTAACCCATTATAGTAGCAAAACCCTAAGCGTGTCAATTGCTTATCAAAACTCACTTGCTTGTAGGATTAAAAATCCCCTGTTACTTTGATCATGGTGTGACTCTCTGTCCATTGATGAAGGCATGGGGGCCTCGGAACATAGTCTTAT
>OLKM01005980.1:0-15397 GCA_900291075.1 Melanogrammus aeglefinus | reverse complement strand
AATTCGCTTCATTATTGTATTGAATGATTGAGATCGATTGGAGAATAGGTCCACTTTTGGTTACTGCTGCGTTTGCAGCTTCTGGTCAATGTTGACAAACAAGAAGTTATCAAGGAGTCCAGTGACCTCAAGAGAGGGGCGCTGCAGCTGTCTTTAAGAGACTCTGTGATCAATTTCTCTGTGTTAAAAGCTCAAGATGTGTCAGTGAGACCAGACTCTCAGGAGCTTTCCTCATGTCTTTGAAAGAGATGCAATGAGCTGAAGATTGAAGATGAGTTAACAGTCCGAAAGAACGAGGCTAGGGTATTCCACCTCCATACAGGACTGATCATATTTGACTTCCTGTTCCTCATCTTCCTCCCCCCCCCCCCCCCCCCCCCCCCCCCCCCCCCCCCCCCCCCCCCTCCCCCCCCCCCCCCCCCCCCCCCCCCCCCCCCCCCCCCCCCCCCCCCCCCCCCCCCCCCCCCCCCCGCCATTCAGCTTCATCTCTTCTTCAAAGATGGGGAAAGACAGATTTGTGTGATGCTGAAGATTGGTTAACCCTGTTACAGACCAATTTAAACCTCTGAGACTAGAGGACATGGACTGTATGTCAGTCAATTTCTGTTCGCAGGTTGGCAACTAAATCCACCCAAAAGTAAGCTTGGACCCTTGACCTCAAAGACAGAGGGGGGGATGACTTCTGAAATTCTGTTCCTTATTGAAGGTTCAGACCACTGTTGCTTCCACAGTCCTTCAAAGAGGTTGCTAAAGAGTTTTGGTCAGTTCGTTCATAGCTATGTGAAGTTCCCTTAGCTCTTGCAAATCAGTAAAAAATCCGTCTTCAATATGAGCAATGCGATTCAATGATCTTTTTTTTTTCGACTATCCTTGACAATGTTCTTTAGGCGCAAGGCTGCAGCGAGAGCTGCAAATAAACAAGTGCTTCTAAATTGTGGAAAGTTAGTTAATTTCAATAATTCAATCAATAAAAGTGAAACTCATATTATATAGAAACATTAGACAAAGTGAAACATTTCATGAATGCATTTATTTGATTCATTGATCATTGGCGTACAGCTCATGAGAAACCCCAAAATTTGAAACTCAGAAAATTTTTACACATATTTTATTAATACTAAAATCTCAGCCTTCAAGAAAGTATGTTTTTGTGTACATTACGCAGTACAATGGCTTGGGCACCTTTTGCTATAAATAACTGCATCCAATGCGGTTGAGGAGCTCCTGTGCTATTGCAGAGGAGGAAGCCACCCGTTTGCCTTCGTGTAGCGGCCTTTCTAGCTAAGTTGGGTCTCTCGTGTCTTCATCTTCCTATTGACAATATCCGCATACATTTTCCATGGGCTTCAGGTCAGGCAAATATTGCTGACCAATCCAAGCACAGTAATCCCATGGTCATTAAACTAGATATTGGGTACTTTTGGCAGTGTGGGACAGGTGCCACAGCCCTGCTGGGAAAATGAAATCAGCATGTCAGTAAAGTTTGTTCATCAGAATGAAAGCATTAAGTTCTTCTAAAATGCGTTGACTTTGGACTTGATTAAAGCACAGTGGACCCACACCAAGAAGATGACATGGCTCCCCAGTAATCACCCTGAGTGGAAACTTCACACTGGACTTTCAAGCACTTTGTGCGTGGTGGCTCTTGATGCACATACATGCATACATATACAAATATATACACACACACACACACACACACACACACACACACACACACACACACACACACACACACACACACACACATATACACACATACATATATATATATACATACATACACACACACACACACACACACACACACACACACATATACATATATATATATATATATATATATATATATATATATATATATATATGCACTGCTCAAAAAAATAAAGGGAACACGAAAATAACATCCTAGATCCGATCTGAATGAATGAAATATATTTATTAAATACTTCGTTCTTTACATAGTTGAATGTGCTGACAACAAAATCACACAAAAAATATCAATGGAAATCAAATTCATTAACCCATGGAGGTCTAGATTTGGAGTCACACTCAAAATTAAGTGGAAAACACACTACAGGGCTGATCCCCAACTTTGATGTAATGTCCCTTAACAACAAGTCAAAATGAGGCTCAGTCGTGTGTGTGTGTGGCCTCCACGTGCCCGTATGACCTCCCTACAAACGCCTGGGCATGCTCCTGATGAGGTGGCCGATGATCTCCTGAGGGATCTCCTCCCAGACCTGGACTAAAGCATGCGCCAGCTCCTGGACAGTCTGTGGTGCGACGTGGCGTTGGTGATGGAGCGAGACATGATGTCCCAGATGTGCTCTCAATTGGATTCAGGTTCTGGGAAACGGGCGGGCCAGTCCATAGCATCAATGCCTTCGTCTTGCAGGAACTGCAGACACACGAGGTCTAGCATTGTCTTGCATTAGGAGGAACCCAGGGCCAACCGCACCAGCATATGGTCTCACAAGGGGTCTGAGGATCTCATCTCGGTACCTAATGGCAGTCAGGCTACCTCTGGCGAGCACATGGAGGGCTGTGCGGCCCCCCCAAAGAAATGCCACCCCACACCATTACTGACCCACCGCCAAACCGGTCATGCTGGAGGATGTTGCAGGCAGCAGAACGTTCACCATGGCGTCTCCAGACTGTCACATGTGCTCAGTGTGAACCTGCTTTCATCTGTGAAGAGCACAGGGTGCCAGTGGCGAATTTGCCAATCTTGGTGTTCTCTGGCAAATGCCAAACGTCCTGCACGGTGTTGGGCTGTAAGCACAACCCCCACCTGTGGAGGTCGGGCCCTCATACCACCCTCATGGAGTCTGTTTCTGACCGTTTGAGCAGACACATGCACATTTGTGGCCTGCTGGAGGTCATTTTGCAGTGACCAAAACATCAGCCAGGAAGCATAGGAACTGGGAAGTGGTCTGTGGTCACCACCTGCAGAACCACTCCTTTATTGGGGGTGTCTTGCTAATTGCACATCATTTCCACCTGTTGTCTATTCCAGTTGCACAACAGCATGTGAAAATGATTGTCAATCAGTGTTGCTTCCTAAGTGGACAGTTTGATTTCACAGAAGTGTGATTGACTTGGAGTTACATTGTGTTGTTTAAGTGTTCCCTTTATTTGAGTTTTTATATATGAAGCAGTGCACACACACACCAGTTGCACAACAGCATGTGAAAATGATTGTCAATCAGTGTTGCTTCCTAAGTGGACAGTTTGATTTCACAGAAGTGTGATTGACTGAGTTCATGTGTTGTTTAAGTGTTCCTTTATTTTTTAGAGCAGTGCACACACACACACACACACACACACACACACACACACACACACACACACACACACACACACACACACACACACACACACACACACACACACACACACACACACACACACACACACACACACACACACTTCACGGCTGGTTCAAAGCCCGGGAGGGCATTTATTCGGGATAACTCAAAAAACCCACGTGGTTGAGAATCCCACGTGGGGAAAACAAGAAATAATACGCTGACTCCGTGAGCCAGGGAAAAGAGGGGGACAAGGTTCGGTTCTCTCAGGGAGCAGGGGATCGATCCCGTCGGCCTTCCAATTCACGGCGATCGGGGTGCGTCCTCCTTGGGGCCTGTTTGGAACGGCTCGGTTCACCTTCCGTCTGTGGTTCGTATTATATATATATATATATATATATATATATATATATATATATATATATATATATATATATATATATATATATATATATATATATATATATATATATATATATATATATATATATATATATATATATATATATACATACACACACACATCCACATATATACATACATACATACATACATACATACATATATATATACACACATACATATACACACACATATACATACACACTTATACACATACACACACACGGTAACTGTCTAAAATAATGTTACGTGTCTTATTAACTGTAGTGGGATAACCTGTGAACTTCATTGTCCAAAGAAAATATACCTGAAGATAGAGATCAATAAATATCTGTTAGACCAAACCAACCTGATGCATGATGACATGACATTGAAGAAACCAGAAGCATTGGTTTTAAAGTTCCTTCTTTATTTCTGATGAACAAACAATGACCAAAATGCCACAAACACATTAAATAAATGTACAATGCTTAATTAGGGATGATGTGATTGGTTAAGGCTCTCGTCATCCATCACCCTCATTATAGAGTAACCAAATAAAATCTCAGAAACATTACCATCAAGATACTGCTACTCTACAAAACGATTAGCTCAAATTTGCTCAGCTCAATCAATCAGAAACCATAATTGCATTAGCCCCTTTCGTGTGCCGTCAATGTTTATCTGCTTACTCTCATCCATCTCTTACAGCAGAAATGAAGACCTATATGATGAAATACAGATAAAGGAATAGCATTGGGGAGAACAGAGCACGGTAAAGATCCCTGATAGCGTAGGGATGTCCCTTTAAGACTAGAGTTGTGTGAATCACTTTGACACAAGGGCCTCAGCAAGAAGAGTGTTGAGCTATAGTATTATTAAAAAGTAATTTTACGTCCTAAAACTAACCCGGTTACCAGAAGAGGGAAAACGCCATTGCAAGAGCCAAATAACCAATAGTGTTTTTGGACCAAGTAATTTATTTAATCTTAATAGGAAACACCCCATTTCCATTTTTTAAAAAAAAAGCATTTCTGTGCAAATCCAGTGCATTAAACGCCATTTATACACAGACTAAAAATCACCCATCTATACAATGCAGCAGTGGAAAAAAAATGGCTCAAAACAACAGTCCAAGAAAGAAAAAAAACATTGGTTGTTGTAAACAAATATGTAAAAGAGAATCACTTTCCAGCAAGAAGTACACTCGGGTGTGATTCACATTATACATGGTGTCAGAATCTCGCCAAACCTGAAATATATTGAACTGCATACCGAGGCGAGGTTTGGATGTCTCACATGTGATGAATGTGTGAACTATAATTGTAATTTTCCACAACAGCAGCGCTGCCATGTAGAGGATACCTGGGACAGGTGGAGCGCTGGTTTAATGGCAGGGGACATCGGGCCGGGCCACACAGAGGACTGCTTTAAAGCCTGACCGTCATTAATGCCAGTGGACATACATTCCGCCAGAACCAGGAACCGACTGCACAGCAGAGCTAGAGACAGAGACAGAACATTGTACTTTTAAAATTAAGGATTTTCAAAGAAAGACTCTGGACTTTTTTTTTTTAACGCTTGCCGCTCCCAATTCTGAAGCAAGGGCATAACGGAGAATAATTGCCATTGCTTTTCATATGAAGCAGGACGAAAGAGAAAGGTACAAATTTGTATAAATGACATGGCAGCCCCACCTGTTTGTATAGTCAAACTGGGTAAGATGAATGGGTTGAACCGTCGTCAAATATCTGGGTGGATACCACGCAGGATTTCCCAATAGGGTACAATTTTAAATGGCTTGTTATTGCCAACCTACATCACAGCCGGTTGTAGTAACAAAGGTGGCCCTTTGATTTCATTCATCCCTCAAGGGAACCGTTAGTAGCAATTTGCTTGGTGTTCACCTTGCGGTTGAGGCTTTATTTCCAGCACTACGGGGACGAGAAGTTCATCTGATCCACCTGATTCATCTTAATGTGGTTGTCTAGGATCTGGAAGACCTCCTGGACGTTGGGCACGTATCCAGACTGCAGCTTGGACCAGATGGGAACATCTGCAAACATACATGGCAACAAATACATCTACTAAAAAATAACAATCCAATTTTTTTATGTACTACAATGTGCATTGAGGAATAAGGGGAAGATATGGCGACGTGCAATACATTTCTTACATAAATTCTTCTGCCGTTTAGCTCCTTCTAAGAAAGTAACCAGTTACATCACTAGTCATAAAAGACAATTAGGTGTTTCATGTTGAGGTGATTTCCAGAAACTCGAGAGAAGTAAGGTTGCACGTAACCATTGAGCATGATCTCAAAATGCCCAGTGGAGAGGAAGTGGGTCTCCAACATGTTGCTAAGAAAGAATGCCATCAGGCACGAGAAGATCTGCAACAACACACAACAGCATGCCGAAACGATGAGCATAATGCCAATGGGCAATACTCCCCTAGCGGTTATCTTAACTGATGTTCTCCCGCCCTGCTAGCGTTAAGAATCAGGTTGGAACACAGTTATCTATTCGGTGAATAAGGCCCATTACGCTGGATGATACACTTAAAGTTCCTTGGGTGCATGATTGAGGCCCTACTCAGTTAGCAGTTAGAAATAAAAAAATCTATAACTATTCAGTCCACTTGAACTTGCTGTGCAACCGTGGGACACGAACCAGCATTTTTAGGTTAGCTGAATGGGAGGACTCATTGTTTCTTTAACTATAGTTGCTGATCATAGATGGAACACTGTATTTTCTAAGCGTTGTTGGACGGATGCATTAAGAATGCATCACACACACACACACACACACACACACACACACACACACACACACACACACACACACACACACACACACACACACACACACACACACACACACACACACACACAGGATCTATATAAATTACATAGATGACCTATTTTGGATTCAAAATGGCTATCCATTCCTGACCCTATAACTCACCTTGTTCTCCTGACTCCAGACCCAGGCCCGCGGGGTGGCCAGTCCCAGGATGGGGAAGGGGTTCTGGCCACTTACTACCAGGGTGATGGCCAGCAGCTTGAAGTAGGAGAAGAAGTTACCTAGATACCTGGTGAGGTGAATCAGGGGATATGGTGAATAGATGATAATGATGAGAATTGGGTGGATTTGAAAGGCAATAATCATGCAGACCTAATCCCAACATGCCTTATTTTCTAACAAAGCCCTTCCCTTTATATGAAGATTTTTTATTAATACTATAAAAAAATTAAAATCAATGATTAAAATTACTGGCATCTTCTGTGTTTTGATTAGAGAGTTGTGGCCATCCCTTACTTGTTGGTGGGTGTTGGAGGGTAGTTCTCTCCCTCGATACGGATGTCCGGGTACAACTGGCTGATGGCCCGAGAGTACTCCTGGTACACCTTGCTGTACCCTCAGGAAATACTGAAAACACCAAAGATTATAGACAATATACAGAATAAAAAGATGCTAATTCACTTTATTTATGATGCATTCTATATGATTCTATATGATTGTATGAATGTACTTTACTGATACAATGACAAGTCAGTGGATATATATATATTCGTGTGTCTTGTGTGTGTGTTTGTGTTTGTGTGTGTGTGTGTGTGTGTGGGGGGGGGATTCAGGTTGTTGAGGTATAATCATTGCAAATGGCTCATTTTGATTAGCAACACAGCTAGAATGGTTCAAGAGCTAATCCGCTAGTAATCCGCCTAGCCATGCATACATCATATGCATTTGTGGGCTTAGTGAAATGAATAGATAATGTTATGTATTTTAACAGCTCACCAGTATTGAAATTTTCAACACGGGCCCAGTGTACAGTGAGGGCTTCCCAGGCTTCACGGTGCCGGCGTCCGGCAGGCTGTCAGAGGCCATGCCGGAGGCTTTCGGAGGCCTGCGGACCCTGCTGCTGGGTCTGGCTCGGCTTTCTCTCCGGACGTAGATGTCTCGTAAAGTGATGGCCGAAAAGAACAGTACAGCCGTCAAAATACCCTTCTGCGTATACTCGGCCATCTCAAAATGGCCGGCGGGACTAAAAGCCCCAATAAAAACGTACCCTTATTTGAGAGTAGCAGTAATCCTTAACTGCTTTTGGAAGGCGCCCGACCGAATAGCTAGGCCGAGGTATCTATGCAGAGACTAAATTTGTCGCGGAGACTAAAGCAGCGTCATCTAGTGGTTCACACAAACACAACACCAAAGAAAAACGTGTGTAACGTAAGGAGTAAGTTAGTTAAGTCCAAATAAATTATAATGGAATATAACAATTACACAAAAATACATGATCAATTTAAATTATTATTATATTATTATTGTTATTTATGTATAATCTAAATGTTTATGTTATGTCCCGGGTTCAGTATTTATGTATAGACGTCATATGTGCGCGACATCCCAGTCTGGTGTGCGCGACCATTGCAAGCAATACATTGAATAACTTATAAGCGGCTCTAAAATGTGCAAACCTGTCTAGAAAAAAAATAACAACCATAATCAGACCGTCTACCTCGCCGCAAAGTGAGTATACAAAACAGATGCATGCACACAGTGGATAACAAAGCTCTTTGGTAACATAAGCTTCAGCTACCTGTCAAAAATCAGCAGTTATGTTGCAAGGACGTCTTTGCACGGGCGACTTAGAGTACCTTGATAAGACGTGATTCAATCTTATGGGGACAACTTCTTCCTGATTCCGGACCATCATCTGGCGTTATCTCATTTTTTTGTTTTCAGATATCCCAGTGTAAAAAAATGCTGGGTGTTCGTGTTCGCTGCAGGGATAAGAATTGTCTGCCCAAAGTCACTCTCGTCAGAAAACGCAAGCGGCTCTCTACTCTCTACTCACCTGCTACCATACACCACAACCAAAACAGGAGGCGGACCTTACATCCCCCCGCCTGGACGTATCTCGTTCCCCTCATTGACTTCCCCTCATTGACTGTACATGTTAGACATTCTTCGAGCATCACTGGTAGCGACGATGCTGGTTCTCCTGGTTGGTACGCGAGTATCGCGGACTCGAACCTTGTTCACCTGACGGAACAGCTGTTGATCAGTAGCCAGGGGGGTACTGCACTTCCCTGGTGGGCCAGTATCATGTGCACCACGCTGGCTCTTCGGACTGTCATTACACTCCCGCTAGGAGCCTATCAGATGATCGTCATTGGAAAGGTTCGTCCTCGTCGTGTCCCGAGCATGTTTCAGAACATGTTACTGAATATAGTTAATCTCCTTAGCTCTCATTTAGTGACATTAAGCTCCAACTCAAGTCGAATCGATGTCTTTGCAATGGAAACTAAATGCTATGTGTGTTTTGTCAACATCGTCTTCCGTAGTTTTGGTATTGATTTTAGACTCCTTCACTTGTTTTTTTGTGATCAAGGTCAGCAGGGTGGATTGGAAAATGCTCTCCTTATGGGAGGATTTTCTATTATCACCAACAGGGGGAGGAATTGGGCCACTTTTTCGCTCTTTGCCAAATTTTGAAATGTTGGTAACTACGAGGAATGGTTTTAATAACTATACTTAATAGTTCTAAGTTAGGGCAGTTTCAATAATGAGTATTAGAACAAACTGCGAATGGCACAGAAAATCTTTGAACATGTTACCCTATTGACAAGAGTATCGATATTTCAACAAATGTTGAAAATCCTCTCCCTCCCTAAAGATTTCAAACCCGTGGCCTAACAACGTGCCATGATCATGCATAAGACCATAAAAAAAAATCTTTGCTCCTCTGGCATACTGTGTGAAACAATGTCAGGCATCTAGTCTGTTGACAAACCTCCCATGGGATTACTCCCTCGCAAGTCCTGTTTGATTTCCCATCCCATTTCCATCCAACTGGATGTACTTACTGTCTCCTGCTGCCAACTAGTGTTTGAGTGCAACCCACACTTCTCCTATGGTCCCCTCGCTATTCCAAGGCCTCTGTCCTCATATATAAGTACACAAAAAACATGCACACGTACACACGCCAAACAACATCGATGTTGTGACATGATGCTGTCTCTCGGTTTCGGACAAAATGTAAACACACAATAATAGAAACATGCATTAATTATGAGTACAAGATAGAAATCAATTAAAAATCGTACATTATGTATGAACAGTATGGCAGACCCTTGATATGTGGGTCTGCTTCACTCCACTCCCAGTGGTCTCATTTAGTCCCAGTGGTCCCGGTAATTCTGACCCCTGTTTCTAGCCAGGTTGAGGCGCTACAGTCCGAGATAGCGGTGCTTGCCAAGAGGCTTCGCTACGAGGTGTCCGTCCGAGCCCAGGAGTGTGTGGCTGGAAGGAGACGCGTCACTGCCGGTGAGCCCTACGGCCGACCTTGACCCCGACCAGGACTAGCGGTTCTCAGCTGAGCTGATGTTGTCATCTGTGGGATAATCTTTCCTTTAGGCATGGCCTATGTGTAGACAAAAAAAAACATGATTCGTACTGATATCCAGTCAGTAACGGTAACAAATCACATTTCTTTTTAAATAATAATCCCAATAATCATACCAAAAATTAAATTCATTTTTGTTTTCAACCACAGACTCTGATATGCAATCGCGTTGTATTACATCGCAATGTCGGTTTGAATTAGATTAATCGTTCAGCCCTAGATGGGATTCAGAATCAGTTTTCTGGGGGGAAGTGAGACTTACAACATATATAAACACAAAATACGGTAAGGCAATCCAAATTGAAGGGAAATATGCATTTGTCAAATTTGTCAAAAAAATAGCCATAATGTTAGAGAAAAGCATTAAAGTAAAGATTGGTCCATCCATGGGTAAATATAACCCTACCAAAATGTAATTGTAATGAATGCTAAAATGAATGGAGTGAACTGGTATATTAACTTTTAATAATTGATTGTTCTTTCAGAGATTGCTCTGTGAAAGAAGCCTTTAGAGTACCCCCCAGTACTATTGGGTTAAGAGATGTGGGTTAAACTAAGCCTGGATACAAATACACAAAGCCCACCAATTCATTTTCTCAGGATTCTGACCTCTGAGAGATATGTTTTCCTCTCTGGAGAAAAACCTCTCCATGGGCCAAGGTCATGTTTTCCATAAAGAAGTCACTGCTCATTTGCCAGAGGCTTGAGTTCTTTCTTCGTCAATCTGTGGCCTAATCAGAACTTCCCACAGGAGCTAATTTTAGTTTGAGGTCAACCTCGAATGGCTGACTATTTTATCTTTTATTTTGCAATGGCCTTTAACCTGTTGTTGTGTTCTGCCAGCTATCAGTTCAAGAAGAACCTGCGTCGCATCGTGTCTGAGCTGTACATCAGGGACAACTGCCACCCCTTTCAGGGCTACCTGTTGTGGTGTTGGGTGCAGTTGCCATGTGGGTCAAGTCTCTCCCTAGCCCTTCGCGCAACCTCCAGCATGCCTCTTCCCGGCTGGATCTGTGTGAGCAGGGTGGTTGTACAGGCGATTGTGCTGGACGGGGTTATCTTAACCCTCTTGAGGTTTTGACTGAGGTTCCCCATATTTGGGAAGACCGGTGAATCACTTCTTGCAGCAAAAGCATACAACCTGCCCTTATTGTGTAGAAATAGTCATATTTACAATAAACATTTAGGAAACTCTGCTAACACGCACATAGGCCGCGTTCAGACTTCCAGGCCAAAATCGATTTTTAGCCCATCCCAGATTGGAACGGGATGACTCTTTTTGAAGTCTTGAACAGTCCCAAGTCACTGGAAATCCCGATTTTTTGCCAAACGGCCCTCGAAACCAACCTCCAGGATGTGGTTCAGATCGCATTTGGACAGATGCGTTTCGTCTGAAACAGCTCCAAACGCTCAGATCGGTTTGACTGTCCGTGAGCGTCACTTACGTGACGCCAGACTGACCCAATGCGCCCAAACACCCGCCTCAGTCCTTGGACAGAGGAAGAAACAATGCCTCATTAATCTGTGGGGGAGATGGAGTCCGTTCAAGCGAAGCTCAGAGGGCATGGTATCGAAATAAGTCGATTTATGAAAGTCTTTCGTGTTTCTTTGATCAATCTTGTTTGTTATTGTTTTTTCCTCCGTCGCCTATTACATGACGTCCACCGCAATACACCCGCGTGGATGACGCCTCCGCTCCGACGTCGTTTGCATACAGCAACCGTCAAGATGGGGTCAATAATGACCAGTTCCAGAGAACAGAGCCAAAATGCAAATTTGGACACTTGCTACAACAGTGTGACAGTCAGCCCTAAAAAATCCCGGCCATATGAGCAAGCGACATCCCGATTTGGATCACGATTTGCCTTGCAGTCTGAACGCAGGCATATAGGTCATTCTTAAGTTACCGGCCACAACAAAAGCGTTACCCACGTATCACGCGTATAAATCAGGCAATTTTTCCATAGGAACCATGGTTTACGGCGTATTGAACGCGTACAGCGGTTACACGCGTATAAGCGCAACATTTTACTCAGCGTTAGGCGCGTATGCAGGCTGCGATATATATATACGCGCGTACATATACCGCGCTACCATGGCATGGGTCGACTGTGGCCGAGGGAAATGGCTGTTCACCTAGCAGATCAGGTAATGTTTCAGCAAAGAAAAAATGCGCGAGGGGGGAGTTCTTTGGGCAGGGTTCCTCATATCTCACGCGCGTTCCCGCGTATCTCGACCATTTTTGAACAAAATGGGTCAAGTCAACGACTTAGCTGCGTTACCGCAGTACATGGTACAGCCGACGGTAACAACGCTTGGTGTGGTTCGCGCGATACACACCCGAAACACACCTCAAACACCAAGATTAGTTAATTAGACAAATTGGGACATAATTGAAAAATAGCCTGTGATTTAAAAGAGGTAAAAGGGCCCCTCTGTATTTCACCGAGGCTATCTTACTTATTTACTTGTCCACTTAAAAGCCATTTTAAACCGA
This sequence comes from Melanogrammus aeglefinus, assembly GCA_900291075.1. Taxonomy (NCBI): domain Eukaryota; kingdom Metazoa; phylum Chordata; class Actinopteri; order Gadiformes; family Gadidae; genus Melanogrammus; species Melanogrammus aeglefinus. The sequence continues at coordinate 2,797 of OLKM01005980.1, read as the reverse complement.
TCCAGCTGGACACACCAGTTATTGGCACAGGGTATGATAGGATTGGTCAGGCAGCAGTCAGTCAGCGAGAATCTGATTTAAATACTTCTGTGTTGACCTTCTCCCGGTTTACTACTAGCAAGCAGTTTTTATTGTGAAAACGTGATGTGAAACATTGAAACACAACAGTGCCAGCTGTTGTCCATTAATCAAGTGGATACAAGCGCGATCACAAGTGACGACAAGCTTAGAACAGATGTTTCTGGTGACATCATTCCCATACACGCCGACAAGCAGACCTCGACCGTTTCACCTTTTTAGATGCAGGCAACACATTTGTAATGTGGTGAATTTAACTCACAGCTTTCACACTTGTCCACACAGACCACATTACTGTCTATTTAAACAGCCACGCCGTGTCGTGCACGCCTGACCTGTCATAAGGGTAAGATGCACATTATTACAAACTAATATTTTAAACTCAATATTAGAAAATGTGTGTAACTGTATTGTTTATAGAATGTAGCGATTAACAATGCCCTATATTTATTGTTTCTCTGGTGTTTCCAGACGCTACGCACACTGAGCTCGTCACAGCAGGCACTTGTTGGTTCTCACTTGACCTTTCCAGATCACACCTTGGGGCCCTCCCTATCTCCCTTTGGATCTTCATAACTTGTAATTAATAGCAGGGCATAGTTACGCTTCTTTATTATACGTATATGTATTTTTTGTTGTTGCGTAACACTTTTGATATTTTTAGGTCTAACTTACTAAGAGGGGGTGAGTGAGACAGGTGCTCTGGTTGGCCCCAGTCACCGGTCATCCAGCACAAACAATGACTAGATGCCATTCAGAAGTATGTGTATGAAACCTTGCGCCCTACTCGATGGAATGACCATGTTTAGTTGGTACTGTCCATCTTGATACTGTATGCAGACTAGACTATTTTCATTGCCTTACGTTATTCGGGCTGGAATGTTCCATCGCAACATACACCTCGCCTTCTAAAAGGGCTTCTTGTGCTATCTGGCTGACCTGACTCTCCTTCACTCATCACTCATATGAAATTCCTTAGGGTTTTCTCATGTGCACCAGTCTGTCCTGGCCCTGATCTGACCTTGACTGTCTTCTCCGTCTTGTGTCAATCTTTCCGTGCTTGTTTCTCTCTTCCCCCTTCTATGTCTGTCTTTCTTCCATCGTTCTCTGTATCCTCTGTCTGTCTAGTTTTCTCTCCTGATCTGTCTTGCGGCTGTATTCTGGTCTGCTCTCTCCCTCTCCTGACTCTCTCTCGTCGTGTCCGGTCTGTCCTCTTTCTCCCTACGCTCCGTCTGTTTCCTGCTGTCTCCAATTGTGTGTCTACAGATCTTTGCAGCTGCAGAGACTCCATCGCAAGGGTGTGCTTCCCTACAGCCGCGAGGTACATGACCCCACTTCCTCGCGAAGGTCTCCAGTGTTTCCTGATGGTCCCATCGCGCCACCGTCCCTTACTGTTGAGCCGACTTACCACACTAATGTATATTGGTTTGCCTAGTGTTGTGTCTATCCGTCTTCACAACGTCATAAATAGATACACACAGGATGTTGCATGACTTAACTGGCTATTCACTTCATTTTCCGGGAAAAAACCCTGTATGAAATAACCGCAGTGATGTTCAGTTTGCTGATTATTGTACGCACACAACACACACTCCGATAACAACACCGACATGCACATACAGCTCTCTGACGCTTGATTCGTCCTCAGCTCGGTGCCTACTGCATGCCCTTATCTCTCAGTCATTGTATGCACTTGTTTCTGATGGAAGCAAAAAGGCATGGCGAAAGTACTGATGGGCCTGTTTTCTGACGAGAACCCTTAACTTTAGTCATAATTTGACATTCGATACACTAAAGCCACAATAACAACGGGTAATCACAAATAGGCATTCACAGGTGTGTGTGTTTGTGTGGTTCGTGTTGTGTGTGGTGTGTGTGCCTGTGTGTCCACCTCCCCTGTGTCGTGATGATGATGTGTGTGGAGTGGTGTGCTGTGTGTTGTGTCTGTGCTGTGTGTGTGTGTGTGTGTGTGTGTGTGTGTGCGCCGGCCTGCGACGAAACACCAATACCACTGCTAACGTGTGTTATGGTGATACAACATGCATGAAACTTCTTATCACCCTTACAATGTAGTGTACACAGTAGCCAAACGTCTGCTAATTCTTTCTAACTCGCATGCATTCTTGCCTGAAGCATTTGGACATGCCTGTCCATGCGCGTAGATATGTGTATTGATGATTGCAACAGTGAGTGAAGTGCACCGCACCATGCAGTTGTCTCGCTTTTGAATGTGTCTTTATCTATTCTTGAGGGCAATATGTTATGTCTATTTTTCAACTCACTGCTCTCTCCGGCTGCGATCTTGGCTTTAGATGTTTCGTAAGTTTCGAATAGACGCTTGTCTTCACCAGGACTTATACGGCTTTCTGTTTATCGTCTCTCTAACGCGCTTCTCTCGTTTTGTTCTCCCTATGCACTCTCTAGGTCCTTGGCTCTTTACTGGCTGAGTCCGCCTGGTGGGTTGGGACAAACCTGATGCGCGTCCCCGCTTCCGCCATGGACCTGCCAATCCCCCGCTAAGGTCCGACTCCCAACCCCTTCACCGGGATCCTGGCCTCCGCCCTCAGGAACAAGTACTCCATGAACTCTGACTGTTTGTGTGTGTGTGTTGTCACCCTACCGCGCCCTCTGTCTGTGTGCTGTGGTGTGTGTGTGCTGTGGTGTGTGTGCTGCGGGGGGTTGGATGTGTGGGTGTGGTGTGGTGGTGTGCTGTGTGTGG
>OLKM01005979.1:0-15399 GCA_900291075.1 Melanogrammus aeglefinus | reverse complement strand
GAGTCACTCACTCTAAAGTAGATTACCAACTCACCACACTGAACCAGTATGTATGAATGCTCTATATTGTACAATAGCAGTAAATATGCTTTAATTGTATAATTTCAAATCTTTTAAAATCAATTAAATTAAGTTATAAAACTCATATCAGAATTATAGTACTTTAACTTTCCCAGTTACAATAACACCACATTACATTTATATAGCACTTTTCTTGACACTCAAAGTGCGTCTCATGGAAGGGGGGACCTCACTAGCAACCCCCACCAATGTGTAGCACCCACCTGGGTGATGCACGGCAGCCATTATGCACCAGAACGCTCACCACACACCAGCTTGAGGTGGAGTGAGGGAGTGAACGAGCCAATTACAGTGGGGAATGATTAGGGGGCCACATTGAATGAGCAAGGTTGGGAATTTAGCCAGGACACCGGGGAATCCCCTACTCTTTGCCATGGGATCTTGAGTAATGAGCACAATGAGTCAGGACCTCGGTTTAACGTCTCATCCGAAGGACGGCATCTCCTACAGTGCAGTGTCCCCGTAACTGCACTGGGGCATTGGGATCTATCATTTTGGCCAGAGGGAAGAGTGCCACCTACTTGCCACCCACAAACACCACTTCCAGCGGCAACCTAGTTTTCCAAGGAGCTCTTTCATCCAAGTACTAACCAGGCCCACACCTGCTTAGCTTCAGTAATTCAGCTAAGACAAGGTATCTGGCTGCTGGCATAACAGTTGTTATAACAATGAATGAGCACTACTTACAAATCCCTCATTCTCCTCTCCCATCTTGATTTTGAGTGACGGGAAAAGTGCTACCATAGATCTGGCCAACTTGGATTTGTCTTCACTTTGTGGATAGCTGTCGATTAAAACAAATAATTCAAATCAGTGAAGTTAAAGCCCATAGTGCAGGTTAACCGGAAGTTTCGAATAATGGGTACATAAAGCACTCAAAATATGTATATCATTCATAAAATTTATCAAAAATAGTGTTAGAGTCAAGTTTTTGTCGTTTTTGGTAGTAACGGGTGTTTTCCAACGCCGTTCGGCGATGACGGTCACGTTGGGGAGTCGTGGTGGAGGGAGCCTTCAGCCTAGTACTAGAACTATGGCGTCTAACTGGGAATGAGGAGAGAGTAGCAAGAACCACAAATGACATTTATGATGGCCCGCAGCCGTATAATTTCGAGCCTGTTAGACGTGAGAGGGCGAATGAGGAATTGCCGAGGACTGATGGCCATCAAAGCCTATTAAATTCATGGTCAGAGGAGAATGGGTGGAGAGTTGGTGAGGTGTCCTGGTGAGTTGCTAGCAACGAGCGCTTGAGCTAGTCTATACTGCAGTATAATGCAGTGCATACAATACTGACACGTGAACCCCCCCCCCCAGATAATCCCTACGATTAGTTTTCCGACGTTTTGATGGTTGCCTACTAGCTCCAGTAACATTTTGCCAAGTGTTTATTTCTAAGCTTTTACCTATTCCTCCAGTGAAAGTGTTGTTGCGAACGTACCGGTAGCCGCCGCCGAGTAGGCTGGTCATGAATTCAGCGTGATTATTTTCGATTCTACTCCTCGTGATTGATTGTCATTGACACCGTCAGGGTACTGCGGTATCGCTGTGTTTGGCAGGTGTTTGTGTGGGCGGTGCCGTCCCATGGAAACTGTGGTGGAGAGCTTGTGCTGTAGGGAAGTGAGTGCGTTTTGGTCGCTGGTCGAGGAAGCTTCAGCCCACGATCAGCAGATGTGACGTGCCTCACTCAGCATCCAGGATTTGAGGGATGCTGCCTGAATCCGTTTGTGCTGAAGATAGCATACACACATTTCAAGCAGGATCATGGTCCCCTTCAAGCCAGAACGAACGAGTATGTTAATTGTTTGTTTACTTTACATTATTTTTATAGAGTCTCTATGAACCAAACTTAAACAGTTATAGGCAACTAGAGATGTGTTGCTTAGATAAACATGCATGGAAAAAAGGAATAAATTTGTTTCCAACCTAACTTATCCCTAGGCAATACCGGTACACCTGCGTACAGGGCAGGCTATACGCTGGGCTTATGGAGTTCTTGGCCGGCATATAAGGAAGCCTCTACCCTGCTGTCTTGGTTTTCAGCCATCAGGCAACAATTTCAGAGTGGTGACCAGACCTTATCATGGCTTTCAATGGCCACGTTTGGATGAATAAAAACTATATTGGCACGTAACAACATGAATAAAATAATTTTTCAGTTCAAGAATTAAGTCATGCTTGTTCTGTTTGTGATCGCTCAACCCGCCCTTAAAATGTTATAAAATACACAGAACATGTGAATTCATATAAAAACAGTTTATTAGTTTATCCCAATTAATGGGGGTAGATTACTGAAAAAAGGGACAGGTTGAAAGGCCTGATAAAGTAAAGAATCAAAAGAAAAAAAAGGGTTAGGCACAAGGAAACCCAACATAAAATAATCTTGCAATAGTGTTGTCTTACTTGAGGGTCAGCTGATTCTGGTTCTCTTACTCACTCACTCACAGACACATACATGCAATGATATCAAAAGACACATAGAGCAGAGACATAGTGCTCCAAGACGAAAAGCACAGATTCTTACTCTTTTTTTTAATGAATTATGGGCGGCAAATGGAGCTGTTAAAGGAATGATTTGTGCACACAAACAAGTAAAAAACCCCAAGCAATAAAAACAAAACATGCGACATGCAGAAGGACCACCACCAAATAAAATGAGATATACTTATACTTACTATATACATATATACATACTCACAACTGTTCGGCAAAAAAATTATTCTAATTTGATTTGTTGTAGCGTGACTGCTGGGCTAGATAGAGGCTGACGGCCTCCTCCTTGGGAATCTGTTTGGCGATGGGGGCGGGTGCACAGGCTGACAAATTGGTGCAAACCTCTTGAAGAGCCTTGGGTGAGTCTTTGTAGCTCTCCCGAAGGGCCTCGATTAATGACGTTGCATAACCTGCAAACATAATAATGATAAAATAATGTAAAAAGATCGCTTTCACTGATTACAGATGTCTTGTGCGCAAATGTCAAAATATGATAGAACTGCATGACACTGCCTACCGTATGAGGCCTTCTGTTTGATGGGAACAACTACCCAGGCCCCTTTTCTGAATCGTGGATATCGCACGCAATACATCCCCGAACCATCGCTTCTTCGTGCGGGCTCTCTGTTCGCATTGAAGTTGTAATGCAGCGCCGCTAAGAGAAGCCTACAGAATAACAAATTTAAGAACACTTTCGAAACCTGGTGTATATATGATCAAATACGACATTGTTATTCCATTGGACAGCACTGACCTGCTATACATGCCATGGTATGAAAACCCAGTGTGCTTGGGCGCGAAGTGCAGGATCAGGGAGTGGAAGGCTTCAAGGGAGTAAGTCTGGTGCTGTGGAGACAGCTGTCGAACATCCTTCAGTAAGGATGTCCCGATAATACCCTCCAGCTTTACTGCTGCCATTGAGCCTGCAAGACACCAAGATAGTTAGGCAGGCACGCAGACTGACAAATAATATTTTTTCTCCAGTGGAAACTGAAGAGCTTGCATAATGCCACATACTATGTACTGTACCTGGTTCCAGCCACTCTTTATGTCGTTGATCCCCCTCCAGAGGGGCATGAGCACAACTGGAGAAGGCAGGGGTGTCATGGTCGTGGATGTCTTGCATGTGATTCACCAAGCTTCTCCATTTGGCCTCCATCACAGCTGGGTTGCCATCTGGGGTTGAGGCTGCAGTCCAGTACAGGTGGTTTATTATGGCTGGCCTCCACAACTGTAGTTGGTCACACTGTTTGTCCTTTGAGGCTGTATCCAAGGCCTTCCCCAGACCTGGTTTAGAACAAATGGTGTTATTCGAAATGCAATAACAAAAACTGCTTGAACATTCCAAACATGGATACATACTTTTCCCAATGTGCCAGACATCAAAATAATGCCTCGTCCCTTCAGGGCACAGCTCTTCTCTTACCCATTTGGCAACCTAAGCAGTAAAGAGCAAACTTTTGTGGATGCTTGCACTGTCTGGCCCTCAGTGCATCAGCAAAGCACAAACGTCCAGCCTCAGTGCAATTCATAAATCTACATTCATTTATTTTTTTTGTTAATACCTGCCGATGTCTGTCTGTGATGAGGGTTGACAAATGCAGGTCGTGCCGCCTCAGCAAGCCGATGCTGCGCTTGAGCCCCTCTATCTCACACCAAGAGCTGTTGGGGACCTCTGAGCTCTGCAACATGACATAACAGTGTAAGTGTAGAATGCTGGTGGAGGTGAAGGAACCGTAGGGTTGCTTGTCCAAGCATTATAATACACTGTACACTAGTTAGGAAACATAATAAAGCCCTATGCAATGGTTGTTACACGTGCAATAATGTGCTATATTAAGATGCAGTCCATTTACACAAATGGAGAGAGAGTTTATTTCTCTCTGTCTAATATAATAACATCAGACTTACCTGAACAAGTTGAACATCAACCACCTTGTTTACTCTGTCCTCTATCAAAGAGTAGGAGCCGTACTTGGCACAGTGCCCTGGAGAATCTGACCTGGGGATAATTAGAAATTACAATTAGAATGTTTCAAGTTTTTAATAACCAGTGTCTGTAAAGACAATCCACCATGCCATCTGCAAATGTAAACTAAAGCCGCCCTACATGACAACAAATAACAAAATCAAAATGCACAACTGGTCTATGAGCTCTCGCACCAAAAAAGTGAGGAGAACAGTATTAGGATACTAAAAGAATACTAACATGAGATTTAAAAAGTTCATACCCCTTAGTGGCAGCTAGCATAGAATAAACAAATTCTGCGTTACCTGCAGTCACCAGCAACAACTAGGCCTCCATCCATTGCCTTGAGGTCACTAAAATTCTTTGCCTGCTCGTTCTGCCAGGCCTGAATGATGACAGGATGGTGTAATGGCGCTGATGGCGAAAGTAAGTGCTTGCGCTGATGCACTGAAGGCCAAACAGGGTCAACATCCGTAATGTCTGGGTGGCCAAACATCCAGAGAAATGGATGGCCCCGCTTAAAAGGAGGTTGCAGGTGGGCATATTCCTGTGTAGGATCGGCTGGTTTTGCCAGAAACGCTGGTAGCCACATGATGCACAGACCTAGATATTTAGGAAACACACATGACCAGTAGTGTATAACACTCAAATGTGATGGCATCATAAACCCACAGACTAAAGCAAGCCTCGTACATACATTGTAAATTAACTGGAAAGACAAATTTGAAAATGAAGCCACTCAGCACCAACCAAGCTAGCCAATATAAATCCACAAGTTATTAGACTGTTATAGCAACTAATGTGGAGTGGAGGATGTACTGATCACTTGCAATGAGCATTGTGGGCAGACAGTCAGGGCTATTCGATTTTTAAAAGATATTCTTATTTTCTAATCAGATTTGGACTGCTGTGTAAACAAAACCCTACCTGCTGTATTTTAACAAATGTTCCTTCCTGCTGCACGATTCTACTATCTGACTTCTCACAACAGGTCGGACAGATGGCAAACAGGGCCATGAGCTCCTCTTGGCAAACAATGAATTTGTCAATGCCACTACAACAAAAAAGCAAAGAGGGGGGGGGTCAGTCAAACTACAACAGATACACAAAAATGAAAATTCAAAGTTGGTCTATGTTGGCTTTAAATGATCTCACTTTTGGTGGGGGTCACAAGTTGGAGATGGCTCCTCACACAACACCTCCTCATCCTCCTCAGACATCTGGTCTCCTGGTACCCATGATGTATCACTGATGACAGAGAGCTCATCTTCTCCATCCGTTGGGTCAGGACTAGTGAGGGGGGTGAAAGTTTGTGTCCCCATGCTGACCATCTTGGGCTTCAAGTTAACTTGCACAGCTGTGGAGAGTCAATAAACATAGTCAAACATACGACAATCATGGCAAATCTAATCCCTTGGGTTCTTTTAGACAGCATATCAACCACTAAAAAAATTACAAGATTTACCGTGAGACCTTCCAAGGGGCTTCAAATTACAGTGTGTCCCAGTGTCACATGTGGAGTAGGGCAAGGGGTCCTCTACCGTAGCAGCATTGACACTGTCCGCGGTCTCACGCGGTGAGGCATCTGTCAACATCTTGCGCAAATAAATTAAAAAGCGTCAGCGACACAGTCACGTCTAAATACATCTAAAAGAGGACCGTGATAGTCACTTTCAATCAGGAAAAGGGCAATGAAATCAATCAACTAAATCAAACACACACACTGTTGTGACAGTTGTTGCCGCTTGATGAGCACCAGTGATCCATTGATGTAGTATACACAGGGCTAGCTAACGCACAGCTTGTAAACATTAGCATGAGGCTTACCGTAGCCAGCTCTCGCTTGCGGCTGGCGGCACCGAACTTGGTGCCTCTCGGTGTCGGGGCAGGGCAGGCAGAGAGGTGCGTGTGCACAGAAGGCACGGCGGCCGGAATAAGCTGTGCCAGCCTCTTCCACCCGAGAGATACCATCCTGACATCCCCTTGGTCGTAATCCTCCTCCGTGAAATGCGCGCTGCAGATCTTGGAGTTCTTAGTGACCGAGGGAATGGAAAAATCTGCCCGCCTGATGCGGACAAAATTTACCCACTGTCTGAGGGTTGCCTTGTCCTTTGGAAAACCATGGACCCTGTGTCCTGTTTTGGTGGAGTTATTACACCCAGCACAAACGCAGTTGTTCACCATTCTAAATCTACCTACCTACCCACCCACCTACCTACCTAGCCAGTAGCCACCTACCTACGCTATGCTATCTCCCTGTCTATATATCTATCTATGCTGTCTATCTATCTATATATCTATCTATCTATGCTGTCTATCTATCTATCTATCTATCTAGGCTATCTATATAATGTATCTCTATATTAATCTCTCACTTATCTATCTCTTATCTCGCTCTTACTAGTCTCTATTCTCAATGGGTCTCGATGGGCTTTGGGCTGTCGTCTCCCCAACGTGACGTCATGCAATGCATTCTGGGAAAAATTTAGAAGCTATCGCAAAACGCTGAAATATTACCTACATTTTCGTATTAAACTCCGTTTTGTGATACCCAACAACATTAAATACAATGTATAACAGTTAAAATAATTATTACCAACAACCAAATTGCGCAAATTCGAAAAAAAAACAAAACCTGCACTATGGACTTTAAAAGAGTATACAGCTATCTTACAGACTTTTTAAACAGGCTTTCTTTCAGTCTATAACTATGTCACTACTTTCAAAAGTACTGATATACATTGTATTGATATTTTCAATGTACAATAGAAGTGACGTATTAATATTGAAACATTTTAAAAGAAGCGCTTTAAGTAGGCCTACCTATAAGTGAATAAGTGAATTGTAAAATGGTGTATTAACTTACAATCCCTTCCTCTCAATCAACTCACTGACAGCGATTTTAACAAGGAGTTTCCTTGAAGACTCAGAGTGTTCCAGAGGCCTCATAATCTGCTAGAACACTTGCACCTTTCCTCACAAGAACTGCTCTCAGAGTTTCAACACCAATGGGATCCTGTTGATGGGAAGAAAACAAACAAATAAAATCCACATAATACATGAACCATTTCTGATGATTTCAGTGTTCATTAGTACAGAAAGTATTCACTGCATGCATTTGTTGACTACTGGATGAATGAAGTAGTTCCCAAAGACCAGTCACACAATTATGACAAGTAATGCTTATTTTTACTACATAGCTAAGATGTTCACTTGAGTGTTGACCTTCACATCACATGTTTTGTCCTGTCCAGCCATTCTTGTTCTATACTGTACATTCTAGTAGCTCTAAGTACACTTTTGTTTGCAAAGTTGCAAGCCCCATAAATATCTATTTCCAATTAGTATTTTTCATGTTATCACATTAGTTGGTGTACATACCCTGATTTGATTTGTTTCAACTGCATCCGACTGTTCAGTCTTAAAATGTTACAAGAGACAATTATTATTATCAAACATCACTTGTATATATTTGTCATTGTGTCTATACTAAAGCGGTAGTAGTTATTTAGAATATTCAAATCGTAGTGGTACTTTTCTTGTTTCTTTGTTTAATTCGTTATATTATGTTATCACATTAGATGGTGTACATACCCTGATTTGATTTGTTGTGACTATTTCAACTGCATCCGAGTGTTCAGTCTTAAAATGTTACAAGAGACAAATTATTATTATCAAACATCCCTTGTATATATTGGTCATTGTGTCTATACTAAGGCGGTAGTAATTATTTAGAATATACAAATCATAGTGGTACTTTTCTTGTTTCTTTGTTTCATTTGTTATATTAAAGAATTATCATTGCAAAGATACATACCAACATTGATGCTCCACGTGTCTTGAAAAACACCTGGAACTTGTCCATGTGTTGAACAAAGTCATGGCAGTCTATATCAATGAATTCATTAAATTCAGGGGAGAATTTGAGAATTCTGTCACATTCAAGGAGTTCACTGTTAAGGAGTAGTGTTGAATTCGATTTGCAGGCATCTACTATCTCTTCGACAGACTCCAGCTGAAATATTTTTTTGCTGATTTCCTTGTCATCCAGAAATATGGTAACAAGCGATTTCGGCATCTCCATGTCTCCTTGTAGCTGCAACAAAATAGATTCTCTTAAATTTGATATCACACCATATTGTGAACACATAACTTATTTCAACTTCCATAGTCCTACTGTTTAAATTTTTAATTATTCAGCATTTCCAAAATAAGAACACACAATCTTGGTGACTAGCGAACTGGAAACTAAATGTTACTTTAGGCTATTATCAAAATGCCAGCATTGATTACCGTTTCATTAATGCGTCACATTATTGCTTAACCTGCACCCCAAAAAAGCAAACTACACACTCTATAAACTATAAACGATAGCTAATCATAACGTTATGCATAGATGTAGTTCAACACTGGGTCTAACTGCATGCAATAACGTTTCATCAAACCGTGTTCACTAACGTTAGTGTCACGTTCGGAATACAAATGTGTTTTCCCTTGGCAGCGCGGTAAATGCATTGAGTTAATTCAACATCGCTAACTTGGAGATTATACAGAACATGTTCTAATGTTATGTCCTGGAGCTAGGGTGGCCATTCGTCCGGCTTTAGGCCGGACAGTCCGGCTTTTAAATGCCCTGTTCGGCTACAGACGCAGCCTTAAGCCGGTGTTGTGCCGAATTAAGCACCCCTGCCGTGAAAAGCACCCCCTCGTCATCTGACGCGCATGTGGAGAGGACGCTATAAACTACTACCAAACGGACATATATTACCCACAGATCTCTTATTCACGAGTAAATGTCAAAAAGGACTAAATGCTCATGTTTAATTTACTACAAATGACAACGTACACACAATGACAAAAATTATATTCTTCAATCCAATGTCACGTTCTGTTTAGCGTCCAGTTTTGTGTTAATGATTCATGTTTTAAATGCGCTCATGGAGATTCCCACAATAGTCATACTTTCCCACAATCACAGTCACAGATAACAAAAATCGGGGTAAATGGTTAACGATGTCATTAATTGATAGTCGAATTAAGCACCCCCTGCCGTGAAAAAGCACCCCCTCGTCGCGGGAAACGCGCATAGGAGAGGACGCTATAAAACTACTACCAAACGGACATATATTACCCACAGATCTCTCTATTCACGAGTAAAATGTCAAAAAGGACTATGAATGCTCATGTTTAATTTTACAACAAATGACAACGTACACACAATGACAAAAAATTTATATTCTCAATCCATGTCACGTTCTGTTTAGCGTCCAGTTTTGTGTTAATGATTCATGTTTAAATGCGCTCATGGATTCCACAATAGTCATACTTTCCCACAATCACAGTCACAGATAACAAAAATCGGGTAAATGGTTATTGATGTCATTAATTAATAGCCTGCTTACTGTGTTGTCTTCCATAATATTTGTAAATATATATAATATAAACTCCTAAGTATGTGTTTGTGTGAGTGTATATATATATATAGAAGTGTCAGTGTGTTGTTTTTTTTCTTGGTCTACTTATCATTGAATATAAACTCCTAAGTATGTGTTTATGTGAGTGTGTGTGTGTGTGTGTGTGTGTGTGTGTGTGTGTGTGTGTGTGTGTGTGTGTGTGTGTTGTCTGTGTGTGTGTGTGTGTGGTGTGTGTGTGTGTGTGTGTGTGTGTGTGTGTGTGTGTGTGTGTGTGTGTGTGTGTGTGTGTGGTGTGTGTGTGTGTGTGTGTGTGTGTGTATATATTATATCCAGGATACTTACTCACTCCCCTGCTATTCTCCCACCAGGAAAGTGTTCACATCCATGAAAACTTACTCCACTTATCAAACACCTGTCCTATATGACTATACTCTCAAAAGTATTTGATGCTGGGACCACCAGAAAGGGCTTTTTTGGGGGGGTGCATTTCCTGGCAGGTCAGTCTGCCAGGAAATGCACCCCCTGCTATCTCCCACCAGGAAAGTGTCACATCCATGAAAGTTACTCCACTTTATCACCACCTGTCCTAGGACTAATACTCTCAAAAGTATTTGATGCTGGGACCACCAGAAAGGGCTTTTTTGGGGGGTGCATTTCCTGGCAGGTCAGTCTGCCAGGAAATGCACCCGCTCTATCTCCCACCAGGAAAGTGTCACATCCATGAAACTTACTCCACTTATCAACACCTGTCCTATGACTATACTCTCAAAAGTAATCGATGCTGGGACCACCAGAAACTATCTTGTAATAGGTTAGTGTAAGTTGTTCACCTCAACTCTTCTTTTGGGATATGTGTATACAAACTCATTAATTGAGAGCATTTACAGATGTATTGTCATAAAACGAACATGTTGAAAACACTCAACAACATCACACGAAACAAAAACATTTTTTAAATTGAGTCTTGCTAGAAAAAACATAAATAAAATAAATATATCAATAATAAAGTAAATATTCAAACAATAATATAGAAAATAACCAATAACATAAATAGAAGGAAATAATAAATAATAAGAAGAAAATAATAAATAATAAGAAGAAAATAATAAATACTTTCAAAACCAGAAGGCTTTTGATACCTGCATATCTATCACAAAATGTAAAAAAAAAGAAGTTTTTAAAAAAAATGACAGAATGCACCCTTTGAACAGACAAACAAATCAACAGATGTGGGTGAAAACACAATCTCCTTGGCAGAGGTAACAAGGGACACCTTACTTGCATGCAAGGCATAATGCACCCCCTGCTATCTCCCACCAGGAAAGTGTCACATCCATGAAACTTACTCCACTTATCAACACCTGTCCTATGACTATACTCTCAAAAGTAATCGATGCTGGGACCACCAGAAAGGGCTTTTTTGGGGGGGTGCATTTCCTGGCAGGTCAGTCTGACAGGAAATGCACCCCCTGCTATCTCCCACCAGGAAAGTGTCACATCCATGAAACACATCACTTTCATGAGAGTATTATCAACATTAGTTAATGCATTTTGTTTTACACTGAATTGCATCAGCATCTCTGTATAAGAAGTAAATGGAGATGTATATTACATTAACTGCATTTGTCCCAACTTTTAGTGTAACTGAATATGATCAAGACTACATGTTTAAATATTAGATCAAGCCATTTTATTATAAATTATATATACATACAATACAAACAGCATGTGATGCTAAATGCGTTTAGTGTAGCTCTATTTTCCAATTTTGCAATAATCATATAATAATAATAATCAATCATGCAAATGACGTTACACCACTGCGCCACCCCCTTTAAGGACCCAGAAATCGAGAGCGACAGGTGTATTGACAGCAACATGGATACAGTCTTATATCACGCTATTCTGGTTTTTAAAACTAAAGGCCAGTATCCTGCAAATATTTCCAAAGCAGAGAAAAATGAAGTTCGACGAAAGGCCTCAAAGTTTGTCGTCGAAGGTGAGTTAAGGATTTCTGTTTTATATATAGACTTCACGCGTTTATGTTTTTTTACTCATGTACATGCCGACACGAGTCGGCATGTAGGCAAGGAAATGAGTCCTTAGCCCAAGTGAAGGAGTTCAAGTACCTCGGGGTCTTGTTCGCGAGTGAGGGTACGATGGAGCGTGAGATTGGCCGGAGAATCGGAGCAGCGGGGGCGGTAATTGCGTTCGCTTTTACCGCACTGTTGTTGTGACGAAAGAGAGCTGAGGCCGCAAGGGCAAAGGCTCTCGATTCTACCGGTCAATCTTCGTTCCTATCCTCACCTATGGTCATGATGAGGGATGGGTGATGACCGAAAGGACGAGATCGCGGATACAAGCGGCCGAGATGAGTTTCCTCAGGAGGGTGGCTGGCTTCTCCCTTAGGGATAGGGTGAGAAGTTCAGTCATCCGGGAGGAACTCGAATTAGAGCCGCTGCTCCTTTGCTTAGAAAGGAGTCAGTTGAGGTGGTTCGGGCATCTGGTAAGGATGCCCACTGGACGCCTCCCTTGGGAGGTGTTCCAGGCACGACCAGTGGGGAGGAGACCTCGGGGAAGACCCAGGACTAGGTGGAGAGATTATATCTCAACACTGGCCTGGGAACGCCTCGGGATCCCCCCGTCAGAGCTGGTCAATGTGGCCCGGGAAAGGGAAGTCTGGGGCCCCCTGCTTGAGCTGCTGCCCCCGCGACCCGACCCCGGATAAGCGGATGAAGATGCCGACACTGTAATGTTTAATGTATTTGCTGTATAATATATTTGATGTTAATGGACGTTTCAATTTATCTCCTAGATGGAGCACTGTATTATTTGAAAGGTCCTGGTAAGGTCACCAAAACTAAAGTGGTAAGAGGCACGGAGGAGGCCAACGCCGTTTTTAGGGACTTCCACGACAGCCCCATAGGTGCTCACACCGATCAAAAGAAGACACCAGAGATTGCCATTTCCCAAAGGTTTTTTCTGGCCTGGTCTGGTATTGTCTGCTGACATAGATAAATGGGGTAAGTAAGCACTGCAATTGAGGAACAATTGAGCCACTTTGTGCTTTTTTAATGAGTTTCAGCAGATTACATAATTACTTGCATGGAGGAATATGTATATTTTCATGTAAGATAGAAACTATATAGAAACTTTAAAATGTGTTTGTACATGGTTGAATTTAATATGAAGTGACAGACAAATGCCAGCAGATAGTTAACTTCCTCATGTATATGTGTTTTAAACAGGTGTCAGAATGTGCAGTGTGCCAGTCAGCTGCTCATATAATAAAACAGGAGGTGGAGTATACCCCCATAAAGGTAACTGTTGACACATTCTCATAATCAGTGTCTGTTTTTTTTTTCACAAAACATATTTACCGTCACTGATATAAATTTTTTTACATATATTTTAACATATTCTTCAGCAAAGCATGTGGAAGGAATTAAGCTCTGACTGACTGAAGCTGAACTATTTTTCCTTAAATGTACAACCGTCACCATGTCACATGCACAAACATTTTATCCAGAATGAAATGTATATATTTATTTTGTGCTGCTTTTTCAGTAAAACATCCATTCGAACTTATCGGTTATGGACCTGATTGGAAAAGTAAAAAAACCACCACCAAAACAGGCCATCTGTTGTCATGGTGGACTACCTGACAAAGGGTGGCCACCACACAGCCTATCCTCTCCATAATAAAACCGCAGCTGAGTGGTGACTGAATGCATAGTGAAGTTCTTCCATCAGTTTGAGGCTCCAAAAAGGATACTTACTGATTCAAGGAAGAGAGTTTGTGAATGAGGTAATTTGAAAATACATTTAAAGAAAATGTGTTGCTGAAATATTTTTATTGTGTTTTGATCTATAAACAATTAAGTTCTTTATTTTAACATAAAAAGAACGTATGTGCCAAAGTTGGGGATAAAAAGGAGTCTTTTGTTCTCCTTACCACCCTCAAACAAACGGGCTGGGTAGAGAGGATGAATGGCAACCATACAAAGGTGAGGCAATTGGTTAATTTACAAAAAATCATTATATACTTTATGTACATTATCATCATGTGTACCATAGAGTCTTCAACTTACAGCAGCAATGCCAGTTGGACCATAAATATATTGTTTTGGGAGATGCCTATTGTCAGTTAAAGTTATGTTATTATTTTAGAGCTCTCAGCAAGCTGGTGGCCAAAAAACCAGAAACCTGGGACGAGTATTTGGATGCGGTAATGTTTGGGTTGAGGACAAAAACACAGATAACCACCAAGTTCTCCCCATTTTTCTTGATGTTTGGCCGCGAGGCTCGGTATCCAACAGAGGTGCCAGAAGACTTCATGGTTGGTAAACACATGTCACAATAAACTTTAAGGTTGATAGATGCAGTGTTGAAAAACTAGACTGAAAGAATGTAAAAACATTTGTTCACAGGTAGACAGCAGTGTTGAGGATGTTATGGCTGAAGAGGCTGTCTCAGACGAGGTAAAGCGCCTGGATAAGATTATGGATATTGTGCATAACAATGTCACCAAACAGCAGGAGAAGACTATGAAGAAGCAGGGTGCTGCTAAACCGGGCTTCAAAATAGGGGATAAGGTGTGGAGACAAAATGTAAGGAGCCTGCAGAGGAAAGGTGGCAAACTCGAGGCAAACTTCCTTGGCCCTTTTACTGTAATTGCATTACAGGGGAAAAGTGTGGATCTTCTGACAGAAGACGGTACAGTGTTTAAAAAAGTAAACATAGATCATTTAAAAATTGCGAAAGAGGAGGTGCCTCGCATCCCTCACAAAAATAAAAATCGGCCACAGTACCAGCTTCACCTTCAGGCACCATCAGCCCCATCCTCACCAGCGTCACCCAGCAGCCCCAGCCGCAGCCATCAGCCCCAGCCTCACCAGCCCTTCACCAGCAGCCCCCAGCCGCTTCCATCAGCCCAGGCCCTCACCAGCTTCACCAGCAGCCCCAGGCCGCTCCATCAGCCCCAGCCTACCAGCTTCACCATCAGCCCCAGCCGCTCCATCAGCCCCAGCCTCACCAGCTTTCACCAGCACGCCCAGCCGCTCCATCAGCCCCAGCCTTCACCAGCTCACCCTGAGCGTTCAGGACTATTTCCGCTCCCAAGAATCAGCCCCGTAGCCTCAACTCGCGAGCTTCACCAGGCGCCCCAGCCGCTCCATCGAGCCCTAGCCTCACAGCTACCAGAAAACAGGCCCCCAGCCGCTCCATCAGCCCCAGCCTCACCAGCTTCACCAGCAGCCCCAGCCGCTCCATCAGCCCCAGCCTCACCAGCTTCACCAGCAGCCCCAGCCTCTCCATCAGCCCCAGCCGCACCATCAGCACCATCAGCCCCATCAGCTCCAGCCTCACCTTCAGCGCCAGCTTCACCAGCAGTGCCTGCTGACGTAGCCTCAGCAGCAACCCCCGTCTCACCATGCAGCAATCAAT